>OU426978.1:179693493-179843493 GCA_911387785.2 Aelia acuminata
CTCAGCATAAAATCATCTCAATGAATCATGATTTTTTTTATCAATAAAAATAATATTAATACCATTTAACACATCTCTTAATTATTAAGTAACTACATTACAATTGGCTGTTTATTATTTATACCAAGTTTTTATACATAACTAAACTAACTATTAATTTTTTTTAGTGGCTGCTTCATAAAATAGAGATTTCATTATAATCTAACGCAACTTGTTCATAAAAATTTGAGAGAAACTACTCCAAAAACAGAACAGACCATTTCCCACTTACTCATTGAACCAAGTTATACTAAACATAGTATGTTTTTGCATTAGAAAAAAAAAAGCTTCAGTCAATAAGCTTTCTTTTCTTTTATATGCTTAGATACATATATCTTACCTAAGTTAAAAAAATCATAGCTATGGACATGAATGAAATATTAAGTTATAAGTTTCGCTAATTCACATTAAATATAAAATTAGTATCAACAATATTAAGTATACTGCACATGATAAATAGTCATGGATGGGGGAAATTGTCACACTCCATACCAGTAGATAGTAACTACAAATAGTAAATTATTTATACATCTACTTACTTCTTCACCAATTCTAATCTTGTTATATTAAATAAAATATTTTTTATCACAAAAAAAACATTGTCTACAACCAAAACAGAGAATTATGAAAGAATCAATCTACAAATTTTATTTAGGAAAATTATCATTATAAATTGACTAATTCCTCCTAGCAATTGATAAACTGACTTGGACCTGAGCCTGCAAATAGTTGAATCTAAAGAAGATAAACAATCCAAAGTTCTCTTAATACAAATACAATTCTTGCCCAGGTAGGCAAATCAATCAATATTTTTTATTGGAATTTTTTTTTAATTATTCATATTCAATTAGAATTGAGCAGAGAATTTTCAAAAAAAGGAGGAACACCATCTCTCAAATAAATTCTAGATTGAAAAGTAAGTACAGTAAAATATATGTCAAAGACTATAAGTCTCATTTATCAGTAAATAACAGTGGACTGCAGAATTGTAAGAGAATAAATTAATATGTTTCTATAATAGGCACATTTAAATTACCTAGGGGTAATTTACATACTCCTCTAAAATAAATTATTAGTCAGAAGTTGTCACACACAAAATAAATTATTTATTATTGAGATAAAGAAACTAATTTTAAAGCAGCTTCATTTGGATGGATTTGAATATATTATTAATTCATTCACTCCACTCTCTATGAACTGTTAAAATTGTATTTTCAACAAAGATTAAGTAACATTGGTGCACTCTTTTACATTTTTCAGAGAATAGCAAAACCTTCTGATGAAATACAAATTAAAAATAAACTTGAAGTGATGATAGGGTTGCATAACAGTCAATGCTCGGATCATGTATAGCCAAAGATTTATAGGAAGAACTGCGAAATGATTCACGACACTTCACCTACTTGAAATGCAATTAATTACCTTGGTGGAAGTGAGATTAATAGAACCCTATATTAGAAAAGAACTCCTTCACCACTGTTATAATATAAATATTCTGTTTGCAAAAATAATAATTTTAAATATTAATTTTCTTCCTAGACTATTCAAGATAAACTTGGATAATATGGCTATTTTTCTTTGTTTAATAATTTGTCATTATATGCTGCAGCATATGAAGAACAAATAATTTTTTTAAATCTCAATGACAATTAACGTTCCGCTTACTTGTACCCTTGAAACAACAAGAGTGCTCGCATTATATCTTTGAAATATGTGGTTTTATGTTTCTCGACCAAAAATCCAAATTTATCAAGATAAAAACACCCTTGATACAAAGTGTCTTTACACAGTAATTTATGTACTTTGACTAAGTCTTCTTTATTTAAAATTACATATTATATTACAGACTGATAAAAGTTTCCATGTTGTATCTTAGAGATACAAAGAGAATCTATTGACCAGAAACCTTTTTCTCCTGTAGAATGCAATATTGAAAATTGTTAGTTTTGTAAGGGCAGGTCCATTGCAATGTTACAAGGTGAATTAAATTAATGTCTTAAAAATATATGACAAGGAAAGTTCTTCAATACATTCTTCAAAAGGAAGATATCTTGACGATCTCTTGCTAATATGGCCAACAAACTACAGTAAATGCCTATCGTAAATAGGAATAGATGACTTCATTTAATTGTACATTAAAAAATCAACTGTTTAGATAAGTAACAGTTTTTGTGTTTAAAATTAGGAAAAGTGGACATGTCCCCTTTCAAAGCTAAATTATTCAATGATTACTTGATAAAAGGCTGCTGTGTAGAAATCATCAGTTTTAGTGAGAGAAAAATAACTTCATAGCAACAATCCATACCTGATTTATCTTTCAGAAACAAAATGTTGTCCTAATGCAAAATTTAAGAGTACTGCTGAGTGATAAACTCCAAAATAAGAGAATATTAGATAGTCCTGAAATATAACTAAAATCATTGTCAGGCTGTTGATAAAACCAGTCTTTGTCTAATATGTTTAAGATACCGAAGAATAGTTTGTACCGGAAGTACCATTTTTGTGATTTTGGACTTTTGACACCTCCCAAAAATGGTGCATCTTAGAACTTAAGAACGCAGGGTTCAATAAGTCCCAAAGGAATCCTATCAAGTCTTGACCTCCTAAACACTCTTTTTCCTCTAAATTAATTGACTAACCTACACAAGATTTTTTAAAATACCTCTCCTGCGGCACTATTTTTGTCAAAATCCATTGCTGAATGTAAAGGAATCTGAACAATCTTATTATAGATTAAGTGTGGATTAAGTATTAAAAATAAAAATAAAAAAAAAAATTCTTTTTCCAAAATAGAAGCATTTCTTGATGGTTTCAACTTTTTGGTTCAAATTTCATAGTATAATAACATATTATTATACAGATTAGTAGTACTTGCTTATAAATCAGACAGTGAATCAGGAGAAATAAGAATTTATGTGCAAATAATACAAAATATAAAAGTAATGCTTAATACTACAAGATACATAAAATAAGTTCATTCAATCATCAGTTGGAGAAACATTAGGTCTTCTAACAATTCATAGAGAGGGGAAAAATTATGAGAAAGGTTTGACATTATTTTACTACTTAACTCACATGGAAGCATTCATATTATTTATCTTTATTCAAATTTACAGAAAATCATTGTTACATAATAATAATGATGGGTTTGATGCTGGCCATATCTCAATAGTTCTTAACTCAGTATAAATGTGTTTCTATTAATTACCAAAAGTTCTTAGGTTTATTATACAAGGAATATTGGCATTTTTTTAGATATGTATCACTGCTTTGCTTGAATAGCAGCAAAACTTTTTTTTTCTTTTTGTTCTGGAGGTAATATTCCACAGAAAATCAGTTTTTACCACTCACACTTCTACAGTTATGTCATCATACAACTGTCATGCTGGTTTCTACCAGCACCAACATTTTTATAACCCTCTGGTGAGCATTTTATCAAGTTGTACGACTATAAAAGAAAATCAGTGATAGATACTAAACATTAATTTAAAGCTTTAAAAAACTGTTACATTCAGTTAATATGTTACGACATACATATTATTTTTACCCCAATTCTAGGCGAATGTTTGATTGAAATTTAAGCATTAAAAAGAAGTTATACAGCATGACATTTTAAATGCCGATTGAGGGAACCAATTTGTCTAAATAATTTGCTACAAAATTGACATTGAAATGGTTTTTCATTTCTATGAATCATCAAATGCACCCTAAGAGTTGACTTACTGCTAAAACAAGAACTACAAACATCGCATATAAATGGTCTTTCTCCGGTATGTGTTTTAATATGCTCACTGAGTAAATCAGATCTAGTAAATTGTTTTGGGCAATGAGTACAGGAGTGCCTTTTATCTCCAGAGTGTATTTTTAAATGTTTATACAGTGAGGAATGGTTAGTATAACATTTACCACAAGTGGAACAAATAAATTTATTTTCCTTATGTGTTCTCAAGTGTGAAGCAAGCACTTCTTGTAGTTTAAATGACTTATTGCATACTTTACATCTAAAGGGTCTGTCATCAAAATGGCATGAAATATGTCTTTTGAGCGCTGATGATTGTCTGAAAGATTTTCCACATGTATTACATAAAAATGGTTTCTCTCCACTATGTACCCTCTGATGGACTTCTAAGGTACATTTTTGATAAAATAATTTCCCACATTCTTTACAAGCATAATTGTTACTTTTAAAATGTACAACTTTATGCCTTTTAAGCTGATACAAAGTTTTGAACCTTTTAAAACAAATTGGACATTTGTTAATGGTTTCTTCAGCAGTCAAATTATCGATTATTATACTTTCTCTAGACTTATTAATCGAATGATCAATGACACTATCAGGATGTACTGTTTTGTGATCATCCTGCAATGTATCCTTTTCAGAAATGAATAATTCTTTCACAGAGTTGGCGGTTAGTTTAATTGAATTTTTTAAAAGCTTTTCTGTAGCAATTAATTTTTCCTTTAATTCATATGCACTGTCTAATTGTAGCTTACATTGAAAACATATCTTCTGTGGTAAAGATTCATTTTTTATAACCTAAAATCAAAACAATACAAATTTATGAAACAATGTCTTGTTATTATGGTATTATAGCATCAAACGTGAAACTCTAAATAATCATAACTTACATTAAAATTAAAACACTCCAGTAATTTAATAGCTACTGATTTAGATGGATCAGGCTCAAATAACTTAAATGATCCTTTTTCTCCGAGACAAAGACGACAATAGCTGTTTATACTAAAAAGAAACTGCATACTTACTACTTAAAATCATTCACAAATATAAAAATGATAAAATAAATGAATAAAACAGTGAGACTGGAATTTAAATTAGCCCGTATAACAGGTTAAGGCGTCGATACTACATTATATCGATATTTTCGAATATTGATGTTTGAGGTTTCAATAATGTACGGAAGCTTATTAAGTACCGATCACTGATCATTTATTATGTTACACAGTGTAACAAGTGTATAACTTAAATTTATTTTCGGCTTCCAAAATATGGTTGAGCAATATGGTAATCTTAGACATACCGTAGTAAATTGAGTTGAAACCGTTCAAGCTTGGTATCGATAGTTCACATCTAATCATTGGTTTTCGTTAGCTCGTCCAGAGTGCAGGGGCTACAATTGTTTTGTTTTTCCTTTCTTTTTTTTTTTTTTTTTTTTATTCAATAATTAAAGTTTTAATGAAAATCCCGTTAAAAAAAAGGTTGCCTCAATTGATGATGCCTTAAAGATTATTAAAAAAATTGATTTAAATAACTATTTTATTGATTGAATTTCTATAAAAATAGTTGAATTTTTAAATATTTTATTGGTTGTAGTTCATTTTAAAATGAATATAAATATATTTTTGTTGATGAACAAAGCATCTTTTTGTTTTATATTATTTTCAGTGATGCATTTTTAATTTTAAAATAGCATTTATTAAATACATTTCATTTCTGACTGAAACTGCTTAATTTTTACTTTGGTTCAAAGATGATCAATAAGTCCCACCAAGGTTTTTAAAAAAATATATATTTCGGACTACCATCCTTTTTCTATTCACTTTGATCCATGACTACCTCTTGGCTTCAATTCCTATCCTATGAAATTTGAAAAAGAAATTGAAGCCACGAGAGGATGGTTCGTCCGAAATATATGCTTTTTGCAATAAAAACCTAGATGGTGACTTATTGGTCACCGTTGATCCAAAACAACTAAGAAGTACCAAAAAACCTTATTATCTTTATATGTTTAACTTCTTTCACACATATTCACCTCAATGTTAACAAAGTCCTCAGCCTAGGACCTAATTTCACTACTCCTAATTCCAATTCCAAACACATAACCCCTCAATCATCACAGACCTTGAACACCTTCATTGAGACAACAACTTGACTTATGAATCGCATTCTAAACATAATCAATCAGCCTATCTTTATTCCTTTTTCATTATGTTGTAATTTCGGATATCTTTGTTTTCAAAATATACATTTTCTTCAAACTTCTGGCCTTGCAATGGGTAGCTGTCTTATTTATTTATTTATTTATTCGACCCTACCGTACCTCTAGGGTAATACGGGTTTTTGCAACAGTGATATGATATGCATACCTGCATAACATATCACTGCTGCAAGTACATCGTTATACAGTTTTCACTGATTATTTTTTTTTCTTCTTTTAATTAAACTCTCTCTTCCTCTTCTTCGCCTCCTCTGTCCGGCGGCCTCCCAGGAGCTTCCTCTCTTCTACCCATGGCAAAGTGGGTTAGACCCACGGCTTCCTTCCATCCGCATACAAAAGTTTTGAAGTGCGGGTAATTTTCCTTGGTCATGAGCTGAGGGAGGTCGCTCTCAGACAGAGTGTAGAGCCCACTCTCCCTCAGCAGTTTGGCCCTTAGTGTCTCATAGGCGGTGCAAACGACGACAATGTGTTCGGCGGTTTCTGGTACTCCACAACTGGGGCATAGGGGGTCGATGTTTTTGCCGTGTTTGAAAAGTTTCGCTCTAAATCCCCCATGCCCCGTAAGAATTTGTGAGACCCAATAGTCCGGGAGGACCCAAGTCTTTTCTAGGCGCGATCCGACGGTGGGGAAATACTTCCTCAGTGTGGCCCCATTCAGTGTCGTCACCCACCGCCGATTCCATTCTTTTATTGTGTCCTCCCGGAGGATCTTCTTCCATCTGCTGGGGTCTTCACATATCCGCTCGCGTAGGTTTGGTGGTAGATCCGCCAAGCCATCTCGTTTTAGTTTGTAACGAAACATGTCTTCTCTTAGGAGGAGGTCGAGAGGAATAGCTCCTCCCAAGACTTGCACCGCCTCGTGAGACACTGATTTATACGACCTAGTAACTCGTAGCAGGGCCATTCGTTGGATCGTCGCCAACCTGCTCTTCTGTCTGTGCGAGAGGTTTCTGTTCCAGGCCGGGGACGCATATCTCAGTATCCCAAGAACTACTCCTCTATAAATAGCCAGGGATGCTGGATACCTTAGACCCCAAAAGGCGCCCCCGATGCGACTGAGACCATTAAGGGTAAGGCTCACCCTACTTCTCAAATGGTCCAAGTGAGGCGTCACGTTGAAATTCCTCCCAAATCTGATTCCAAGGTAGGTGACTTCCTCACTCGTGCGTATTGGAGTTCCTTGTATGACCATTGTTATAGGATGAGCCCTACCTGTCTTTCCTCTCAGGAGGATGGCCTGTGTCTTGGGCCCCGCCATCCTTAACTTCTTCCTCTCGCACCATTCTCCTATCAGGTTGGCGCAACGTTCGGCTTCTTCTTTCAACCGTACCCTGCTATTCGAAGCTACTACGACGGCTAAATCATCAACATAGGCCGTGGAGGGGAACTGCTCCTCTTCCAGCACTCCCAGCAACTCGTCAAAGACTAGTTTCCACATGGCTGGACCAAGAACAGAACCCTGCGGACAACCCCTCTCCATGGGTTCTTCCACCTCGAAAAAGGTACCCCGTATCTTGAGGGTTCGTTCCTGGAGGTAACTCCTCAGGAGTTCATACAAGTTGCTGGGAGTATCGTACTTTTGCAACTGCTGGAGTACGCTCGGCCACCAAACACTATCGAAGGCAGAGGAAATGTCGAATAGGAGAAGCATGACATACTTCTCTGCCTTCTCTTCAACATCACGACACACTCTCAGCAGAGCGTCGGCAGTTCCCCTTCCTTTGGTAGATCCATACTGCCGTGGGTGACTCGCTCTTGAGAAGACTGGTTGCAGGCTCGTCAACAAGAGATGTTCGAATACTTTACTCAATACAGGGAGGAGACATATAGGTCTATAAGACTTGGCTAATTGCTTGTCCCTGTCCCCTCCCTTGTACAGGAGTTTGATGTCAGCAATTTTCCAGCGTTTGGGAAAGTATCCCCTATCCAAGCAATCGTTGAACATCGCTAACAGCCTTTCTCCTATGTAGGGGATACTGTTCCTCAGAATTGCCGCATCAATCCCATCTAAGCCTGGAGCCCGACCAGTTTTTTGCTTGTCCACGGCAGCACGGAGATCCCATATGTCCCATGGTGGGCACAAGTCCGTTCCAGGAGGGCATATCGTAGTGCGTCTTATGAAATTCTCATCTTCGTTGTCTTGAGAAGGGTCATCCTTGGGGTAGGTCTCTCTGAGGAACATTTTCGCCGCCTCCTCTAGAGTGGTTGCCTGGGCTTCTCCACGCTTCAATGCGGCTATTACCTGCTTTGGCTTGAATTTACCCAGGGCCACTCTGTATGGAATACCCCATGGATCTCTGGATGACTCCTGAACTATAAACTCGTCCCAAGACTTCCGCTTTTGTAAACGAACCTCGTTTCGATATGCCTTGGCCTTGGACTTATACTCGCAAAGAAGTGTAGTGCGCCTCTCATCACAACTACACCTTTGGTACGACCGCCGGGCCTTGTAGAGCTCTCTCTTCATGACGGTTAAGGCCGGCGTCCACCATGGGACAGGTCGAGCTCTCGCCTTTCGATGCTGGAGGGACTCTTCAGCGGCGTCACGGATGATCTCTGTGATCCTGGACACTCTATAATCCAGATCATCTGTCTGGTCAGTCTCCGCCGCATCCCAGTCATCATCGACCACTTTTCCCTCCAGCGATGATCTAAAGGCGTTCCAATTTCCTCTTCGAGTTGCGTAACCCTTTTCGACGCTGCGGGAACTTTCTATACTTTGAGATAGCATAAAGGCTATCGCGTGGTGGTCGGAACTCGTCTCAGATCGGAGGGTCCAATCGATAATACGTTCAGCTAGTACCGGGGAAACCAACGTCACATCGATCCAACTCTCACCTCTCGCACTGGAGAATGTGGGTATGGTTGATGGATCATTCATCACGACTAGCTGGCTCCTTGCGATAAATTCGCCGAGCTGAACGCCCCTTCTATTAGTTCGATTGGATCCCCAGACCGTGTTCCAGGAGTTTGTATCCGAGCAGATGATCACGTTTCTGTTACGAGCCGTGATCATTTCCATGGCGTAGATGTCATCATCAATGTTGTTTCCATCCGCAAGGTATGATGAAACTAGGACCAAATTTACATTACCCCATTTGATGCAACATGCTACACAATCTGCCATGGAATACTGCTCTAGATACATCACGTCGAGGTTAGGGTTATTAACTACTATAGCAGCCCTGGGCCTCCTCTCTCCACTGCCTACGGCTAAAACTCTCGACGTGAGACCAAACCCCGTGACCTTGTTCCCGCGGCAGGTAGGCTCTTGTAGTGCCATTATATCATAGCGTTGCGAGAGTGCCCGTAACTCTTCAGCAACAATACGCCGGCGGCCCATGTTGAGCTGTAATATGGAGATTCTATTCATAAGAAGTTCTTTTTGCCATATTCTTTGACCAGGTAAGGTGCACAGGACATTCCCGGGAACCGGACTTATGTTTTGTTTGACTGGGGTGAGCTTTTGCCCGCAAGCAGTTTATACAAGTCGGTCCAATCTGTGCACTTTTTTTCGGGCACTCCTTAAGTACATGCCCATTAGCAGCACACCAGATGCAGACCACTGCTTGAGATGTACATGTGGCCTTAGAGTGCCCGTAGTCCTGGCATCTTGTACAACGAGGGGCATCAAGGTTGTCGTGAAAGGTCATTGACCACCACCCTCCATTGAAGCTTGACATCTCTAATAATCCATATCGAATGGTTGGGTGGACTTCGATCACCCAGCTCTTAGTTATACCATTCCTGGCTGATGAGGAAAACAGTGGTCGGAGTCCTTCATTTACCAGTGGAGGGGGTATTGATTTTTCAATCAGTTTTGTTCTTAAGAACATAACTAATTCTTCTACTGTCCATGAATTTGGTACGCCCTTTACCTCCATTCTCGGTTTCCTCTTTAGGGCAAGCTGAGCCTCTAAACCTTTGTCTTGCAACCCTTTCCACTGGATGATTTTAGTTGCATGGGAGCTATCTTCCATTCGAACCAGTACCTTTCCTCCTTTGGTAGCCCGAACAATGGAAGCATTAACCCCAATTTCCGCCGGAGACGGTAGCCCATTAATGATTTCTACGGGGCTTTTGCCTTTCCCACTTATGGTGAGGAATGTAGGTTTAGGGTTACTCATTTCTGCCGGTTTTAATGGTAGGGACTTTACAAGGTCAACCATTGTCTTCTTTTTTTTACTCTGCTGGTGTATGTTAGGAGTGACATATCCCGTTGGCTCAGTTAGATTATTCGAATCATTCGATGTCTTGCTAGCAGCTTTAGCTTTCCTTCGAGCTCGCTTACTTAGCACTACTTTATAGGATTCAGTAGATGCAGGGGGTTCGGCTGGGCCTACCTCCTCCACAGTTCCCTGTTCCGGATCACTTGAAGGACGTAAAGATGTTTTACTAACTGCCGAAAGGCTCTCAACCTTAGGCACGGTTTCCTCCACTACCAGCCGAGTAATCAACTCTTGCATACTACGGGACATAAAGGATTCTTGAACTGATTTCTGAATCAAGGCTGGTAAGTCGTCAGAAGTCTGGACCAGTTTACACTTGTCTTCAAGTGTTTCAACGATATCAATTAAAGATTGAATTTTACCGTTGATGTAATTTTGAACCTTGATATTGAGCCCTTTATCGGCCCTTTGAACATAAACCCTGATATTCTCCTGAATTTTGTGGGCAGAGCTGAGTAGACTGGTAGATCCTGTCTCCTCTGAACTTTCCTCCAACTCAGGAGAATCTTTTCTCGCACGCTTAGCGCGATTCCGTTTGTTACCCTTCTGAGAACACTCATCTTCCATTTCAGTATCATTTATGACATTGGCCATGTTTTACTAAGGTTTAATAATTAAAAGAATAACCTAAATATTCAATTAAAATGTTATAATATTTACCTCTAAATAGTCCAGTGGAATACAAAACGGAGGTTTTCTTAGGTTTTACAAAGTATGATAATCCAGTGAGAAAGGTCCTTTTCACCTCCAAAGGATTAACAAATAAAACGTACAGTTTTAATAACCTCACACAATTAACAAACTATTTACAAAAGAAAAAACACAAAAAACGTACAAAATAACATAATGAACTAAACAAGGAATGAACTAGAACAAACAAAAATACGATAAATAACTAATTAACACACCAAATCCAGAGTTTATACACAATATCGCAAGAAAGCAGGAGCTATCAATGATAACACTATAACCTCTAATGGGTAGCTGTCTAGTTCCCGACCTCTCCGGTATTGTTCTCAACAACCTACTCCTAAACCAAACCCACCTGTTCTGGCCGCCTGCTAAGCTACTTCTCCCATCATCCACATCACCAAAACGACGACCACACATTAAAAATCGTGGCCCGACCTAGTCCGATCCATAATTCCATGATCACAACAAACTCCCCTTGCAAAATATCTTAAAATCCAATGATTTTTCCGAACACCTAATAAAAATATTGATCGGTAATTCTGCAAAAACTCACAATTGTTTACCAACTCATGACAACCTCTGCTCTCTACTTGCCAATACAGATGTATCCCAGAGATACCCATTCTTTCAAACAAAATAAAACAATCCTTTTCATTCAGTTTCTCACACATACGCCTAGTATTGAAATATAACAATTAATTAAATAATCTTTATACCAAACTAAAAGGCCCTATGTCATTCCCAGAAAAATGTAATTATCGTATACATTGCTGCACGCCTAATTGCAACAGTTTTTATATTAGTGAAACCAAAATTATTTTATACATATGGTATACATAAATACTGTATTTCCACGCGTATTTCGTTAACATCTAAAGTAGCAGAACATGCCAATGCCCATAACGAGGGCTTGGAATTCCATGCAGTAAAAATGGGAAAAGATGCATTAAAAACTTACAAACGTGCAATAAAAAACTTACAAACTTGGAAAAATGTGCAATAAAAGCATCCAAACGAACAACAATAATTACTTGGTTCTTTTCTTTCACTTAGTGAGAAAGAGTGCTTTATTTATAGGATTTTTTTTAATGAAAAAGTCTCTTCCGTATATTCAAATTTTATTTGATTTCCCAACGTTTCGGGCTGTTGGCCCATCCTCTGGGGTTATCTATAAGTTACTTTCTTTCTCATTTCAAATTGCCAATTGTCATCATACATTTTTTAATCGGTATATACAATACTTTAAATAATTACAATAATTAAAACAAATACAATAATTAAAATGTGACAATGGAATAAATGTATCTTTCATAGATGCCAAAAAATGTAAAATAGAAAAGAGGACAAAATTATTGTATATAATTATAATATAATAAATATATATACAATAATTATTATAATAAAAAATATTGAATTATATTATCTTTGAGAACAACAAACGGTTATTTGGAAAAAAAGTAAGTATCGCAGTGTAAATTGGAATAAAAAATTATTATTTTATGTTTACAATATTAGTTTTTGGAGTAAATTTTTGAAAAAAACGATTTCTTTATGAATAAAACATTAAGCACATAAACGTAGATATAAAAAGTAGTACATAAGCATAGCCACATAGGACATAAGCTCATAAAAATATTAGATCAATTCTTAATTATTAGGTATTATTATTTTTTTTTTTTTCATTCTTGGTTTCATCTACCAATACGTAAATAAAATTATTTGCTATTTTATGTTAGATTTGTCGACGGTTAGGTTCTAGATAGGTTTTTTACTTTTACTCGCCTATACGAGTACCTATATAAAATACTAGCAGACCCGGCCACGCGTTGCTGTGGCTCAGTAGTTATATCTTAATATTTTTAAACAAATACAGTAATACCAATATTCATTGATAAAGATGAAAACCTTTCAGCTAATCGAATTCCAACGTGATTGATAATAGAGCATTACACTATTTAAAAGTATTTAAAAGTTTTAAAATGATTAAAAAGGAGTTGATTGTGTTTACGACTCACAGAGCTGCCAACACTATCGCCCTTTTTTTATGGATCGGTATAAACTAACTCGAAATGGCTATATTTTTCCACCAATTTTAAAAAGGATGACTGGAGTAAGTTTTGATAACCTCAGCCATTGATCTATTGATTATTGGTCTAACACTACTTCAACTTGGTATTGTTAGTTTAACAACGGGTTTAATTTTGCTCAGGGTCATGCCAATCTTGGTTAACGCGTCATATATGTCCTTTTGATAGGCGTTTTTCTCAATTTCTTTGAGACCTCGATTTCCCAACCCTTCGGGTAATAAGTGTTCGGTAGGAGGGTGGTGTGTTGAAGCTTTTAATTTAGCAATATATTTGAGTGATAATAAATCTCTTCTTAAAGAGGTTTTTACATAATACAATTAAGAATTTTTATTTATTCAAGTACTAATTTGTTCAAAATGTTTTGGGTTAACCTTTTTTTTTTTTTTAACACAAACCAAAGATTTGATGGTTTCCACACACGTTAGCAGGCGATACCCATTACCCACGTGAGTTATGCCATTGCCCAAGGGAAACACACGGATTTTCAAAGTCCAAGTGGACATTGTTTGCCCTTGGGATTTGTTTATGGTCATGGCAAAAGCCAAACGAATAGGATATAGAAGCCTTTTAAATTTTATTGAAAATTCTGTTAGTTCCTGGGGAATAGGTGGCAACAGGGCTATATCTCCTGTAAACCTTCCAGGCAACATTTTTCCTTCAATAACATTTCCTGTGATCCTTTTAATGAACAAACGTGTACCGTTGCACCATTAAGGTGGATTTAAGTTACGAAGAAGAATGATCGGCGAGCCTTCTTCAACTGGAGATTGTTTGGGTATATATCCAGGGAATTAAAAAATTCAGATGGGAAATTTACGGCTTCGTTTACATCTAGAACATTGTCAATAGATTTTGGAAGTTTATTTAATCGAAATCAACATTTTTTGCTGCCAAAATAGCTCGACTACCCAGCCAATTATAGTCCAAATAATTGTTCAAAATATTAGGAAAGACACTTTATATTTCGTAGCCAGTTCATTTTTCGTCTCTACAACAGTTCAGAAATTTTCTGGTAATTTGATAAATTTTGAATTTCGATGCAGCTCTATTTCACTGTTTCCAACATAGAGCAATTGTTTAGAAAATATATCTGCTGATGGATCATTTTGCAGTAGTACTCTCATATTTATGGTGGATAAATCTGAAACTTGAGGTTACCCAAATAACAATTATTCCTGTTTAGTAGAGGTGTAATAATCATTAAATGTAAAATTTAAAAAATGCTGCGATTTGTAATCCTTTCTTAATCAACAATCATTTAAAGATAAGTAAAAAATTGTATTCTGGTGAAATTAACAACGAAATATCATTCCCAATAATAGCCTACTTTAAATTAAAGAAAGGATTATAATCTTCGCTAACATTTCTTAAATTTTACATTTAAAGATAATTACAACTCTGCTGACAGGAACTAACAGCCTCTATTCGATTGGGATTAAATTTTCTCAACTTTAAATTATTGTTGATAAAGGAGGAATTACAAATCTTCACTGACATTTTTTAAATTTTACATTTTAGATCTCGGGATGGTTAGGTTTGGTAAAATAAAAAAACACTGTATTTAAATATTAATAACAAAACAAATAATGAAAATAAAGAAACTTCTGTTAAATAAATCAACTGAAAATATAATATTAAAGTCTTAATTATGCAGTTCTTTAGCAAACCACAAAGTATCCCACAACACCTAATCAAAACACACTCTTTTTGTGAGGGAGTTTTTACGACTGGTTATCCGCAGTGTAGCCAGCTTACTAATTTTCACCTAGTCAGGTTTCTATTAGGTTACACCTATGACAGTAGGTGCTGTTACAACATTTATAGAGTATTATTTCAAATAATAGCCTAATTTAAATTATTAAAATGTATTTACTTTACTAAAAGAGTATATCAGGGTGGGCCACAGCAAAGCGTTTCAGCGCTTAGCTAGTAATTTAATTTAAATACAAATAAAAAAGGAAAAGGAAGAAAAATTACCTACACATTTGAGAATTTATTGTAACCTTTTCTTGATTTATTTATTCTTTAATGAAAATTAATAATAAATACAACTTTGTATTACTATTTGTCTGTGGAAAATAATAATATAGGAACAAATAACTGCACTCACATAACGCAATACAAAATTATAATAATGATAACCTATGTTACAATAGCATGCTTATAAAGAAAAACATTATGAAATCGACATATGACGCCATGTTAATAAATCGAAACAGGACCTACTGTATTTGCAATAATTCGCTATATAAGAATTATTTTGATCACTAATCAAGTTAAAAACTATCCGGTCCGTTAAGTTGGCCAAAACTATATGCATTGAGCCAAATTTCATTAAAATCGGTTGAGTAGTTTCTGAGAAATAGAGAGACAAACATCGGGACACGAGATTTTTATATATATAAGGATATAGTTAGAGAAAGTATTGCGATCGTGAAAAATTTCGACTTCCGGTTTGCTATGGAAATACACGTTTTGGGGTCCCCTGAGTCGTTGGCGTTGAAGCGGTACTTATAGTTTTTTTCCCCCCATTTTTGAATAATCGTTTTGTTAGAATTATTTTAAACAAAGAGGAGGGTTTAACAAGTACGAATTATTTACCTTCCAGTTTTGCTGTTATTAGCTTTATTATATAACGAAGAAATCATCGGCGGATATGGGAATGTGAAATCGCTTTTCATCTTGGTAGAATAAGAAAAAAATAAAATAAATGTAGATAATTGGTTTGAATAAAAATAAATAAATTGCTATGGACATATATTTTTTCTAAATGATGGTAGTTAAACTATGATATTAACTATTACATATTGAAAATGTAAAAATAATAGCTATTCAAAAACAATCCTTTGTGATATGGACATTGTAACAGTTGCTGGCAACCATATTGCTTTTTCTGTTATGTTTGACACCCTTTTATCAACAAGGATCTTTGTTTGGTCCATATTGGACAATTAGCAAATCTGTTAGATAATAATGAAGAGCTTACCTTTCATTTGAAAAGAGGTGAGTAGACGAGATGCAATCTACCATACTATTATTATTATTATTATTATCTGAAGTATAGATATAAGATATTATTGCGATGAATATCATAATAAAGTTTGATTGTTCATTCATGACTTGGCAGAAGTCGGGTGGAACTCACTAGATGTTGTAATATCAAAATCATTTAATCCTTCCTTGCCCCCTTACTCCCTTACTATCTAGGATAAGTAAGAAGCGTTGCTTACATGCCGAAGGTTGAACATTTGAAGATCTCAGAATGGAAAAATCACATTCCCATGTGAATTTGACTCACATCGTGTGTACACTAGACAAAAAACAAATTTGGTTTCTGCCTGTCTACAGTCACATCCATGTGAGCCTCATAAAACACAAAAGATACCGGCCACATGACAATATCAATCACGACTTTTTCTACATCTGCGAAAACTCATTCTTCTAGACATCACCATGATACAAAGGCTCATTTGAATTACCTCAAAGCTGGAAAAAATTCGGTGATTTATGAAAAAATGGCGTCGAAACAATTTCATCAAACACTATTACTTCCGATCTATGTAAAAAGATTTCCATTGCTACACCCATATTTAAAAAACGACTCGTTCGATTTTGAACAAAATTTCTGAATAGATAGGGTTTGCTAAAAAAAATCAAGTAGATGGGTTTCATTTTCATCAAATTACATCCCCTTACTAGTGTTTAAACGATGCACTGATATATTTTCCGTGAAATGTTAAAAAAAAAAAAGGATTTGGCGTAAAGTTGGAACACCTAGGCTAATGATAATAGGTCAGTTCTAACCCCATTCAAGATATAATATTTAAGTAATTTTTAAGAAAAGGATGACTATGCATTTTAGTGCACACTGTGCAGCCACCATCGAACATTGATACATGGGCTTCCGCGGGCAGCTGCTAACCATCCCTTGAAATTATTTTTAAATATAAGCCTAGTGACGGAAATCTTATTTACGTATATCGGATTTATTAGTGTTAGTTGAAATTGTTTCGACGCCATTAGTTTACAAAAATCGAAAAAAAAAATTCTTCCAGCTTCAGGGGAAAACAATTTCATCAAACACGGTTACTTCCAAGTTCCCCACGACTTCTGCCAAGTGTTGAATGAACAATCAAATTTAATTATGTTCATCGCAAAAAAATCTAATATGAATACTTCAGGTAATAATAGATTATATATCCTCTACTCACGTAATAAAAGTAAGCTTTTCATTATCATCTAGCAGTACGAATCAATATTCTCATATCTTGGACCAAACCAAGATCCTTGTTGATGAAAGGGTGTCAAACAAAAAGCGATTCGTTGCCAGCAACTGTTACAGTATCTATATCACAATGGAATGATTTTGAATAGCTAATATTTTTAGAATTGATCACAGATTCATATTTTGTGAATTCAATGAATGGATTTTTTTTTAAATATTCACGATAAAATTATTTAAATTCATCAGTTGCGCCTTTAATTTGGACTTATATATATTCTTGTATTACATTTCATTGCAGATATTAATATTATAGTTATTAATGGTAAGATCATTGTCAACCATCGTAGAATAGAATGAATTGAATATGTCGAGAAATTTTATGTTTAATCTGATAGATTTTATGTTTTTAATACTAGAAATACATGACAAATAAAAATTTACACTTTTGATGGTTACATGGAGTACGCATGTGTGATTGGTTATACCGCTTTATCTGTCAACAAATATGGTTTGTTTCTGCCTCAATGTGAGAGCTATATACCTACTTTATGATAACACGCACGAAGGCAATTGTCTATCGGGTACAAAAATAAGAATCATAAGCATTTATTGTATTTACAAATATTATACAAGATAATTCTAATAAAAAATTAGATATCTGTTGAAATGATATAAGGTATGTTTTTTTTTTCTCGGCTCCTACGGTGCAGTGATAAGTACCCTTGGACACAAGTGGTCCAAGTACTAGTACCAAAAACAATCACGTTTTGTTGAAATTAGTAACCTCTCGTTTGGAATCTTCGCTTTTAATAATATGCATGTTTTAATGAAAACAATAAAATGTTGTCTTGAATTTTTAATTTGACTTGAAGAGATTTTATTATTACAATTTTGAGGCATAGTATACTTGTATAATATTTTCTATATTTTGTTTTCAAATAAAAACTACTTTAAAAAGAAAATTCAGAGTAATCTATGTCAAGTAACAAGAGATGGTTAGTTTTTTAATTGAAAAATTTAGCTAGTTGATATGAATTTTTTTACATATCAAGACTTTATCCGTTTACAATAAATTTTTAATTGTTTAGTAACGGAAAGAAGCGAAGCAATTCGCTCATAATAAATAGGAAAATCCCAACATTTTCGCTAATGCGCTGCTCCTCTACTACTGAACAAAACTTGGGGCCACAGAAGGTAATCATCTAAGAATGCTTGGTACCAAAAGAAGCGACAAGTGTTTCAAATTTTTTAACAAGAGTATGGATTGTCATGGAACAGACAACAATCTTGTGTTGGTAATCGTCCTGTTAAAGATAGGGAATAAGTACATTCAATGGCGTCGTCTTGGGGTGGCAAACTGGTAAAATTTTGGTCTAGGGGACCAGGCTGGTAAAGTTCTGACCTTGCAAGGCTCGATTAATTTTTAAAATAAAACTCATTGATATTTAATTGTTTTAATATTAGTTTATGCAATGTTTAATAAGTATAGTGAATGGATACGAATGTATTTAATTTGAAGTTGTTTCTCAAAATTTCTTGGGGAGGGGGCAGCTGCCCTTCCCTGTCCCCTGCGGACGCCCATGATAATGTTTTAAATGCCTAAACTGGTGCAAAAACCGTATTTCAAAATGACTGACTGATCACTCAGTTTTTAAAATACATTATGCATCTAACATTAATGAGGTACAAAATAACTTTGTGGTAGTAAAAAATGTTTAATCTCTTTACCGTGCTAAATTGTTATGGTCAACGTAATTCTCAGGAGGCTTTTTCAATCCCTAGGCAATAGCAACCAGCTGCGGTTCCAGGCAGGGACGAACCCGCCGATCGCTGGTCCCCGCATCAATGACACACTCTTTCCGAAAATGTACTTACAAATAATGTAAGTTTATAATAACTATAAATAGAGAGTTAAGAGCATGTACTTTTTATAAATTGGCTTATAACAACAAATGGCTTAACCAAAATAACCCAAAGGGACTTGCTACCCCTGTAACCGCCACTAATAAAAACATTACTGAAATTGCTTAATACACCGCAAATATGGACGTCTGACCCCTCAGATTCGGATCCCATGAAATTTTATCGGCAAAAAATCGAAATATTCAAACTTTTTTTTTTTTGCTTATAACTCCAAAACTATTCATTGCAGAGAAAATTGTATGCTCGTTAAAATAAAAAAGCATAAAATGTGAATAGAGAAGGGGGATGCGTATGATAGCGTTTGATAGCTCGGCTGCAACGTTGAGGCAGAGACCCGGTTTTGAATCATGGCCATGTCCAATTTTTAGTCTTCAGATAAAATTATTTAAATAGGTATATTAATATTTTTAAATACAAAGCGGGTAGAAAAATATTTAACTGTAATTTAAAACTTTGCTATGTACTCATATTTTAAATTAGCTTCGTCATGACTCAAGAAATTAAAAAGTGCGCCGCCTCCCTTCTGAACTTTTCTGGATCAGCTACTGTTCTTACTTGAAATGGTATCCCGTTCAGACTATTTTTAAAAAAATTTCGCATCATCAGTCCATTTATTAACTAGTCTAAGGGGGTTCAATTTTTTGGGAAGTGATGATTTGAAGGATCGATTTTTTTTTTTCTTCACCTTTTTAGTCAAATGTACCACAATTGATGCCATTTTTATTTATATATTTCTTGATTGGTTCTATGGAATTCCAATTAAAAGGCTCAATTGTTCCAATTCCTTATCAGTTTATTCCAATTCGACATTTCCCCCTCCCCACCCCTATTGAAGTCACCAGCGCCCCCACCCCGGGGAGCCGGCCCGTGGGCGAGGCCCCTTCATTCTCTCCAGAGCCTCCGAGCCTCAGGTCGTCGCCATGTCCGCTCTATTCTTCTTCCTCTCCTGCCTGCTCTCCTCGGCCCTCGCAGCCAACACAACCACGGTAAGGGATATTAATCACATTATTACGTAGCAGTTAGTGTGTTAGGACTGCATTCGAAAAGAACTCTGGTCAGTTTGGCCCAAGTAAACCTTTATTTCTTGTGCAAGTTCAAGTCCCTCTACTTGTGAAAACTAATAAAAACTCAGCTAAGTTATAAGTAACAGTTATTTCGTTCAATTTTATCGTACTTTTTATAATAACATATCTTGAATTGTACAGGAAGGAGGTCATTAGCTGAAATTTTAATTAAACAGTCCACCAATTTTATAGGTTCAATTGTATATAAATTATTTTAAATTTTAATGAATTATTAAAAATATCGACTCTCACTTTAAAAAAAAAATTATAAATCAGTATTTTTTTTTAAACGTTAGAGCCATCCTTCTCATATTCTCCAAGAGAACATATTGGTTTTATTTACATTTCATAAAAATTAGAAAAGGTTTTATCTGAATGATGGTTAATATTCATCTAGATTTTTTATTAAGATTATAATTCATTTATAATTATTTGTAAAACTATGTTAGTTAAAACTCGTATTACTGGAAGTATGCTTATCTCTTAGTTAATACCAGTGCTACATTTAATTCTATGTAGCTTACTTCGTTATTTATGTTATACTTTAACTACCATCATGTAGATAAAAATATGTAGTAATTTATTTAGTTTTAGTATAGTAATTTATTCACGCTAATTAACATTTTACATTTTTTCTAATCCTACGAAGATGAAAACCGATTTCAGATTCCCATATCCGCTGATGAGTTCTTCGTTATATAATAAGGCTAATTAAAGCAAAACGGGGAGGTAAATAATTCATACTTTTTAAATGCTCCTCCTTGTTCAAAATAATTGAAAACTATTATCCAAAAATACTTTTTATGTATTTATTCAACGCTCATTTTTAATATTCTTAATTGTTTGCTTCATAAAATTATTTAATATTTTTAATGGTTTGCTTCATAATCTGTTATTATATTTCTTATCGTAAGTTTAAAAATATTTTTCTGTTAAACCCGTTTCCGGGTTTAACCTTTAAGAAACTGGTTAAGGCCTGATAAATGATTTAGATAAACTATAGATTAGATTTTTTTTTCTCTTTGGTATGTACTTTATTGAGGAAATGCGATGAGAATTAGGATATTAATGATGATTACAGGTGGCTATGCTTTTATCGCTGTTGTTTTGTTTTTTTATAGTGCATCGAGTTATCTTTATACAGTTGCTTTATAGATATGTGTTAGATCATCGAAGCTCGTCTTGCTAAGCGACTTCCATAAGCAAGATGTCAACTTCTACTATTTTTGACTTTCTATTTTCTTCAGCTTTTTAAATGGAAATTGCAATATGCCAGAAGGATGGTTGGCCTTTGAAATTAAAAGAATGAAAGTATTTATTCATTAAAAAAACTTAGTATTTCCTTGTAGTTTGTATGAGATCGAATGATGTAAATTTGTATTCCTTTTAGCTTTTGAACGGAGGTTTTATTAGGGATTTTCTGACTTTATAACAATTATGTATTTTATAACAATTTCCTTCCTGAGAGATAGCTTTGTATTCAGTGGAGTCAATTGTTCTTACATTTTTTTGTATTTTTAACAATAGCTACATCTTCATTATTTTCTGTGTAAAGAGAGGATTCCATTTGAATAGCTATTTTTTTATCTTACCTTAAATATTTCATGATATTGCGTTGCTGTGTACATGGAAAATATAAATATTAAATAAAAGCTTTGTTATTTTTTAACTTAATTATCATGCATTTGGCCTTCGTTCCTGAGAACTATAATTTAATTGTTGTTAATTTTTGGAGAGTGCATGTTTTGCTAAGATTACAGGGTGTTTGTGAATCATAACAACCGAGGAATACGTAAAAAACAAACAAATGATACAAAGATTCACATGAGGAAGAGAATCACCCAGTGACCCTTCTACATATAGCTCTTTTTTTCAGCTCCTATAAATGTTATTCTTGGTCATGTCTGTTGGTATGAATTTGTCAAAGAATATCCTATATCCTAGGTTTTGATGCATACGTAGACATTTTTATTCACATAATGCCATACCTATATAACTTCATGTTACCCGAAGTTGTAAAATTTCATTAGGAACTTGTGGGTTGAATTTTCGAAAGATCCGGAATGAACTATATGAGATTTACGACTCGTCTCTGATATATATATACATATATTATATTCCCTCCGTTATTTTGATACAAAAATGTATATTTACTTATTTCAACTTATAGCCCATCACTCGTTCTCCGTCGCTGTCAGGGATTTATGGTGTGAACTGTACTTTCAAAGCGCTGTCTTCTAATTTGACCATATTGTTGTCACATCCAGAGCAGTATAAGTGACCTCTCCACTTTCTCGTTAGATTTTACAATTAAACATCTCAATTCTCATTAAAAATTATTATTAGTCTTAATATAGGCACCTAATTCCCGACATTTAAGCAAAAAAAAAAAACAAAAATCTAATCCTATAAGAAAGACTAAGAAGAAAGACCCATACTGATTTGAATCCTTTTCACCTTGTTTCGATTAAAAGTAATAAATTTGCAATACGATGCGGATTAAATATATAAATTTCAGAATGTCGAATAAACACAACCTTAGATTCTATCGCTAGTTTCAAGATCTTACTTAATGAAATTTTATTTGATCACAGGTTTCTTATCTGCTTCAATCGAATAACACAGGTTTTAGGAGTTAAATATTTGCTTTTCTTTTTCTTTTTGAGAGCCACATTCTCTGATCGAGTGGCTGTTAGGTAAGTATCGAATGCGTTACCAAAGTTGAGTGCAAGGTTTATCTTAGATATGTCATAAGATCTTTAGGGAAACGAGTGAGAAAAAAGAAAATTGAAATTCATTTGAAAATATTTTTAAACTATTTAAAAAAATGAAATGTGCCCTGCGATTAGTTTTTCATTGGGATTGCTATCGATAAATCGTTACGTAATCACTGGTAGTGAGTATCTGAAGCGGGGTAAATGCATCTTTTAAATACATAGCTTAAAAGCTTTTCAGCTGAAATAATTATTCGTCTGGGATTCGTTAACCTAAGAACGTGTATTGTATTATACCGCATTTCAGCAACGATTTCATGGCCATTTTCAAGTACTTATTAAAAAAAAACCAACGATTCAATAACCTCTGTTTTATAAATATTAATCCATATTTAAATACTTCTCGTTCCCAGTCATCTAATTATGTTTAAAAACTCATTTTAAATGCGAGAAGAAGTTTTTTAAAGGACAATGAATATCTCTCAAGTATCAAAATTAATGAATTAGTTTCACTTACTATATTAACTAAGACTATTTTTTAATGAGGACCACTGTTCCCGTTTTAAGTCACCTATGTATCCATAACTGCATCATCAACTTTCTTTACTTGCTTTTTTTTTCAAACAATATTTACCTAAATAAACCCATATGGCCTCAGAGATCATTGTTTCAGCCGAAAAAAAAATAAAAAAAAAAAAAAAACACCCTTACACTTACTATTTCGTAACGACCAACTCATACAAACTCTTTTACTAACGCTTATATTCTAAAATTCACCGATCTAAAGATAGACATGACCAAGGCTTAAATGCTCTAGAGTAGGTGACGGAAAAGGGGCTAGATGATAGACATTCTTCCTGGACGAAGACCGGGAACCTGTGCTTGCTGGGTTCTATTTTCCTTCATGCCAGAAGTCATCGTATGGCATCAAATATGCTGATTGTCGCTCAATTGTAATCAGGTGCAAGTCCAATTATGAAGAAATGGGTCAAAAATACCCCATTGTCTTGTCTCAGGGACAAGTAAATTAGTTAGGATGCCTTCTTCTGCCATTTTTACCCGTATTCCTCCATAAGTAGCCGTTTACCCAGAAATACTCCAATTTCCTTGAATTAGGTGAGGAAAAAATATATAGGTATAGGACCTTTAAGTGAATGTAAAATTAGCTGAATTTGGTCTTCAGTATGAATTTTGCATAATGTTTAGTTTACCTGATAAAGTTTATCATTTGACCCATGACGAGTAGATCATTATTATCCATACTTCATGAGGATTCGGGGGTGCACGAATTGGTGCTGCACGAAGCAACATGCGCTATCAAAAATTTTAAGGTGGTAGGTTTTTCTGGTTATGGATTTTTTAGGAGAAACTTTTAAATCACGGGGAACAAGAGGCAATTGGCAGCTTAATCTTTCCTGAATTAAAATTTTATTACATTTTCTTTATTTGGCACCATTGTAAAGAAGAGAGAAGCAATAAAATACCTTAGGAGTGAGTCCTCATGGCGACGGGCACTCAGTATGTGATTAATTTTAAGTTTAATTGGGAAACAAAATCTGAAGTTATTAAAACTTTCCCAAGCTACCTGCAAAGTGAGAAGTTTCCCCCTTATATGACTCTAGTATCACTTTACTTAGTTGACTTAGTTGTAATTAATTTGTACCGTTTTTCTCGTTTCCAGTCTTATCAAAAAATAGCTTTTGATAAGTGATTCTTTTAATCATCTTCTATCAACTTTCAGTACTGCTTAAATAAAATTCCATTTGATACCAATAGTATATAAATCTATTAAAATAATTATAATTAAGAGATTAAGTGTTGTTAATATGGATGTCACCGAACAAATGTTTGAGAAACGATAAGGAGAGGGATTGTATAACCTTAATAAATATTTCTTTTCATCACAATATCTCTTCATCGAAAAATAAATATTTGTTTAATGGTTTTTCCTTCATAGATGTAATGATGACTGATTGCAACAATTACATTCCAAACATTATATTGATAATTCGAGGGGCATAATATAATAAATACTCTTACCGATTGGTACCTGATATAATTATCGGTCTAATCCCTCTCGAACTACAAGCACGTGTTAATGATGTGAACCATAAGCACCAGCGTTTTGCACCGTCATATTGTTAAACATTATCTTATTTATATTATTTAGGATATGAAACAAAGGTCATTTCCTCTTGATTAATAGAATGATTCAAATTAATCGATATCTATTTTTTAAATTTAATAAATAATATAATGAAACGTGGGACCCATCCCCTGTCCGCCTAACGCAAAGCAAACCATTGTTCAGCTGGTACCGTGCTTGTCTAACAGACAACAGCGTGCTTGAAAAATAAAATATTATGCGTCTCACTAGAAGTTTTTTTAAACCCCCTTTCCGCATATTGCCGGGCCCAATACCCATTTTACTATAATTATAATTATAGACCTGTCCATTTAATTATAAAGTAAATTTGAGGTCTTTATTCCAGCAGTTAGTTTTAATTTTTTAACGATAATGCGAAAATGCGAGAGCTAAAAAATTGTCTTTTATATATTTGAGAGGGGATGAAAGAAGAACACGATTTTGAAGGGTTTTGGACATGTGTACAGAATGTCTGACACCTGGAAGAACATGGAGAATGGCGTGACCAAATGGGTAAAGACCGGTAAGACAAAATAGGGGGTATCTGATTATGGGGTATGATACACCCCTCTTATAAGTACCCATCCGTACTTAATACAAGTTGCCCCAATCGGCAATATGGCACATGTGAGAGGAGTCTATGGAAGAGTGGGACAGAAGCCCGTGCTCACGCTAAGAGAGAGAAAAAGACGGATTGATAAAAAGAAGAAATTTACTAAAACAATGATCAGAAAAACGAAGGTGGCTAGTGCCCACTTGCAGAGCTTTGTAAAAAAAAAAAAAAATATATTTACCGCACCCTTTGTCTTCATAGCTCCTCTTCATTGGATTATTAGTGAGGTTGTCGTTATTGGAGGGAAGAAGAAAGTAGAGAATCACATGCCAGCTTGGAAGTAATAATTCCCGGTTTTAGGAAATTATTCGATAAAATTTCGAAGTAAATTCGTTTCAGATAATGATTGAGATTTGAAGTGGAGAAGCAGAAATTTTTTTTATGAATTGAAATAAGAACACCTAAGCAAACATTATTCAGTAATATTTTGCAATTATTTAACAGTGTGAGCTCAATAGCCTCGGATTGATCACATAATCACATACTTACATTTATACATACTTATGTTTTGTTTCTCATATTTTTTAAGGAGGGGGGGGGACTTTCCCTGCGGACGCCCAAGGTTTAGAGAACCTTTTACACTGTCCACTAAGCCACTCTTAGTGTCACTTTTATAATACCTTAAATTATACTTTGAAAACTTAATAATAATTTCAAAGTTAAGTATTCTATATTTGTTATGTATATGATAATAAAAATACATTTTTATTTTTTATTTTTAGCCGTGATTTGTTTTTATAAGAAAAAACCATTTCCAAACATGCGTACGGTTATCAGGTGACCCCCGAAACTTCGACATGTGCTATGTTTTTGCAACATGGCTTCGCGTGATGTTTCGAGACATTTGTTGGATGGTCCCACCGGTAACAATGGGATTCTGCTCTGCCTTTCACAATCCCTTCATTTCGTTTTCGAATAAATGATTTGTTTTTTAACAACAAATCATTTATTCGAAAATTTCTAATTGAGGACAATCAATCATTAGGTAGATATTTTATCATAGGAGCTTGATAGGATTATCGGGTTAACAAATACCTTTACTTTTCCTATGAGATTAGATAAAATAGATAATTTGTACCTTTTAAAACTCATTTCGATGAAATAATAATCATTACCTGTGTAAATAGAGTTAATAAAATCTTCAGTACATAATATCCGGTGTTATAAAAGATTTTCCAACTCCTACAAAATTAGATATAAATAGTATAGCTAATTAATTAATCAAGTATAATAATAATTGGATAACTTGAATTCTACCTAGAATAAAAGTAAGAAGCTCTAGGCAACTCGAATAGTGTAGTTAGTTTATAATATTTCAATAAACATTAACATGATTTTTTGAAATATCCCTCATTGGCAAGAAGATGGTTACAACAAAAAAAAATGGTGCGGTGCGATCATCACACAACTTTTACTTAACACCCTTCTTTCTTTGACTAAAAATAGACTATTAAAATGGCATACTTAAGTCCTACAGGAGGGAACATTAAACTTTCTTCCTCAATGATTTTTTTTTTTTTTTGGAAAGTGGGATCAGTATCTCATACAGTGGTATACCAAGAATGACGTTGGTCCCATTTACTCATAGGATTCCGTACACTCCAGGGATTCCTTTAATTTTTTTTTTTTTATATAAATATTTTTTTTACGAGAATGTAGAAATAATAATCGAGTTTTAGCCCGAAAGATCATGTCGACCCTAAATCGTAAATAATAATCGATAGAAAGGGTTCATAACAATGGCCGAAAATAAATTGGAACTAAATTTACAATTGTCAGCAACTTAGTATTTTTCAGAGAACAACGGCGACATTTTATTCTTCTCAGACATTTATTAGTGTTATTTAAATCAATATATTACGTTTGATCCAACACGTTGAAACACGTTGTCAACTCATTTCGCATGCGCACTACGCCTTTCCTTTTTAACAATGAGTAGTTAGTGAAGGTCTACTGCGTATGTGAGAGACGCCACCGTGTTTTAAGTGCTTGTTGGAACATACCTTTGATTCTTTAGGAATCGCCATTTTCAGTCACTTCACATTTCGCCTTCTCCCACAATGCTTTCTTTCGTCTTCTGTCTGAACAGTTCTCTTTGTTTTAGTTGTAAAACGAAATTAAATAGATTGTTCGTAATTTACCATAGTAAGTACCATTGAACCCATAGTTTTCGTTAGTTTCTGTTAAATAATCTGAAAGTAGAAATTATTATTCTTGATACTCGTTTCCATATTTCGTTTCAGCGACCTTCTACCATATTATAAGCTAAATATTATTATTTCTTAAATTCTTCTGAGCTTTTCAATGATTAATTATGCATATATATTACTAATAATATTACAGGAAATAAAAATTTTTTGTCCTGGAAAATAATTTTTTTTCCTCTTTTATATAAATCGTTTCGTATTTATATTTAGCCATTTCTTGTTACCAGGGATAAGAAATGACAGTTATTTACTCGAAACAAAAAAAAATTAAAGGTAATTTATAGAAAAAAATTTTCCTCAGCCCTTTAAGTCCTGCAGATCTTTTTATTGACGATAAATCGTACTTCATATTAAAGAATGCTTTTGTAGGATTAAACGTGATAAATTTAATCGAAATCCTTAGAGCCTTTTTGAGTAATCTTAAAGATAAAAATAGACGTTAGGTGGGTATAACGTGCCACTATGTTTACTGGATTTATTCGAAATCTTTGCTGACACATCGCGGGCACAACATACCTCAAATACTTAATTTCAGTTTCGTACGACAAATCGTTTCTGAGGTAGTCTGTTAACTCAAACATAGACCATTTTGCTGTCATTTGGACTCAGTAGACCCCAAAAGATTCCTTTGAAAACTGGAAGTCGAAATTTTTCATAATAGCTATACTTTGTCTTACTGTATATTTCATACATTAATCATATAGAAAGTGAACTATTTCACAAAAAAAAAAAGTTTTCTAACATTAAATTCTGTTCAAAACAAGTTTTTTTTTTTTTTAATTTTAATATTTTCCCTTTACTTCAACATTCCTGAGTGGCCAATTCTTATTGCTTGAAATTTCCATTTGTGGGATAGCCAATTATTTATTTAATAATCTTTCACTTCATCATCATGATCGTAAGATATTGGCTAGATAGATTGCATATATTACGTACTTAATTTATAATTTAAATATAAATATTTCTCATTCGAATAAAAATGTTTTTGAGGGATGAGGAATAGAGGAATTATCGGACATGTATGTATTCTTGTTGTTATTAATAAAACATTATGTCAACGAATTACAAATTCTATCTGTAAGTAGTTATTGTAAAATACGATCCCTCTAATAATGTAGTGATTAATAAATCGATTATTCATTGTTTGGACGTGTTGTTCATATCTGATTGGGAACACTTGGCCCGTGTGAAAGAGCAGCGTCGAGGGCGATGAAACAACTCATTTGGCGGTCAAGTCCCGTCCAGCTAGGCCGTTGTAGCTACGCCCATCCGGTCCCCGCCAGCTACCTACAAACACCTATGTTCTTCTTTGCTTAAAAATATTAGATAATTATTTTTATCTTACTTTAATATGTCATAACTGCTTCCCAATTGAAGGGACATTATATATATATATATATATATATATATATATATATATATATATATATATATATATATATATATATATATACATATATATAATACATAATAATATAATTTTTTGTAAAGTTCTAAATTCGATTTTTTTTGTTTTTTAATGTTTTAATTTTATAAGTTATTGTTATTATTTGTACTGGAGGGGGAAAAATTGAAATAAATAAATGTTCAAAAATCGCTTCAACCCTTTACTTTTCATCGCATATAGTGAAAAAATATTTAAAACATACTTCTTCGGTCTGTAAAAGTCTTGATGTAATCAAACCAATGACGGATCCAGATCCACACTAAACGGATCCGAACACAAGAAGTGACAAAATGATATGAAATATATATAAATGTAAACAACAAAATATATCTGTAAAGAATAATTATATTGCAAGATATCTATCCAATAGTATAGGGGCGATTTTAAAATTATGGTGGTATTTGTGTCCAACAGCCTTAAGGATTTAAAAAAAAATTGTTTGCTATTTATTACCTCATTGGTAAAGAACACTGCTATCGAAATTTCAAGCGCCTAAAGACAGGATAACATTCACTTAAATCAATAGCAATGCTCTTTTTTGTCGCCTCCTAGCCTGTCACAAAGTAGAGGTCATGTACTTTGAAAAATAATTAAACCCTTTTCCGTTACAATAATTCTAAAAAATCAGGCACCAATCTTATCAGCAAACTTTCAGGATGCAAAATAAAATTGAGCCAGGACTCAAAAGGGTACAGGCTAACTACAACAATAGGTTTTCCCTCTGTCACACAGTTGAAAGGTCACTCCCTTGCTAGTTTTTTATATACCCCCCAATCCCCCAGAAAAGGAAATTTTGTGCTGAGAACATTTGGGGTAACCTTGTTATGAACCCGACTATTTGTCGAATCATATCATTTTTCCTAAATTTACTTCAGTTACTTTCAAGAGGTCGAGACAGGTTTAAAGCTAAACAATAATTTTATAGTGAGTCGCCCCCAATACCTTATCAACATGATGGTAGTAAACATTATATCTTTGATGCGCGGTCATAAGGGCTTAAGTCAAAATTTTGAATTTTTCAGGAGAGCAAAGTTCAAAACATTATGTAAAATCTAATTATTTATATTATTTGTAATTTTTATTTTTATAAAGCAATATAGTTTGACTTCAGACCTTAATACCAAATTTCGTGCTATAATGTTACAACATAATCTCCAAATGCTTAAATAGTGACTTAAGCCCTTATGACCGCGCGTCAAAGATATATACATTTTTTATTACAGTTTAATAGATCTCCTCATAGCCATAACCTCTTTTAAGTCATTTTTGTACTAGTTTTGCCAAAATTTAAGATAAATGGCCGATTTGTCCCTCCCTGACCTATCACTCCCTAGCCTGTACTGACTTCGTTTTTAGCTAGGGAGTGACAGTGTTGTTCAGGGAAAGACTTGTGATTAAATTTTTAATTAGGTTAAGTTGAGTACTAATAATTATCAGTTCAGAAAGTTAGTTTTCGATTAAGTATACATATCTTAAATCTCCCCACCCTCTTAAACCGCCAAATAATTTTTAAAAATAAATAGTATAGTTAACTGTTAAATTTTTTTTTTAAACTGTTTTGATGGTAGGGATTGAACTCATTAAACCTATATAAGAATGAGACTGACTTTAGACGAAACGAAACTTTAAAATTTAGATAATTATTCTTTAAAAGATTTTAATTAATATAATAATTTCATACATATGTTACATTTTTTCACTTCCTAGAACATTACTTTCTTTGAAAATCATTATCCCGAGAACTATGAATATGAGTGTGTGCACATTTCACAGTATTGGTAAGGAGCAAGTGACCTTGCCATCTACAACCAGAAACATAAGAAAATATGACTGAAATTCCAAAAAATTTAAGAGCCAAATACCACCATAATTTTAGAATCACCCATATTTACAAAAGTAGAAAGTTGTACATGTAGGAGGAATTTAACACATATATTATATATATATATATATATATATATATATATATATATATATATATATATACATACATACATACATACGTACATGCGCTTCCTCTGAGGAACAGGCTAACTCATTAAATCCTTTCATTGGCCTAGCTTCCAATAACTCCTCCCTCCTTTTCCTAAATATTTAGAACATTCCACTCGTTTTGCCAACCATTCCTTAACAAACATTGTGTTTTCCTTTTTTTTTTTTTGTTGTTGCTTTTCTTCTATTTTTTACGTCGACGTCTGCCAGTAACCCAAGACTCATTGTACTCCGAATGAAAACTTCGCCATGAAGTAAATCATCTATCCAATGGAATTAGAAAATTTCTTCATATCTTTTTTTTTTTTTTTGTTTTAACGTACTCAGAAAAAGCAACTGCTATGAGAACCTGTTCTTATTGCTGGCCAAGCGTATGGGCTTTTGAAGGTTAGAGTGTAGGTTGAATTATACATATAAATCGGTTTCTCAACTAGTTTGCGAAGGTAAAGGAAAGGCAGCATGAATATTTTGTTGAGCTGTCTGGTTTTCCTTTTATTAATGTCTTTTATGCATTCATCTCCTAATAATCTGCCAAACCACCGAAACTATCCGGGCAATGTTGTTGTTAGTAAAACCGTATGTATTGTAACATATTACTAATAATTAAGCTAATAGCATATAATGGGGTATCCAATTATATTTACCTTTTATCTGGTATGAACCTGCTTGGCTGATGAGAGTACGCTATTTATAGAATCAGGAATTGATCTAGATCAGATGTTCTCAGTCTTCATGGAATTGCGTATCACAACTTTTCAGATCAATGTCATCTTTTAAAATTACCACATCATGTTCGTCATGAGACAAAAATTAAAAATTTTTTGACCGTAACACATTAAATTTGTCAAAGAAAGCAACATTTGGTAAATTAAGTTTAACCATCAGTAATCCATAGATTTTACAAAACAATAGCAAAAATAAGAAAAGTGAAAATAAAGTATTAATTTTGCAAATAAAAGTACTAAGTATTATTGTTTCTTAATTTAATAAGAAATGTTAATTGAAGGAAAGCATTCATATTTTTAAGTTCATATAATTATTTAACTTATATCTAGACCCTTCTCTCATTCTCTTGTCATTGATACTTTATACAATGCTAGCTGAACCTGGCCAGGCTTTGCTGTAGCTTGATTTTATATTAACTTTTAGAGAAGTAAATAAATGTAACCCAGTGATATAAACATCATTACACTCGCATTGGAATAAAAAAAAAAGATTATAAATTTTCTATGAAATTTTTTAAATTTCATATATAACGATAGTTAAACTCCTCTACAAACCCAAAGGAACGCTGTGTGTTACTTATAAGTAAAACTGTCGATTTTTCCATAGAAGATATTAACGATATAAGATCAGAAAAAACATGTCATCACAAATAAAATAGGTTGTAATTATGATGACAGTTTTCGTATAATTACACAAAAAAGGAGATATGGGCACTATTTGAATAATAGTACCGTCTGTAAAAGTTTCAAATGTATCAATCCCCTACTTTTCTACTTTTTACGTAACACCCTTGTATTTTTATATATATATGTATATATATATATACATAAATATATATATATATATATATATATATATATATATACATAAATATATATATATATATATATATATATATATATATACATAAATAACAAAAATAATAGACAAACAACGAAAATATAATTTCTATTGTCTACAGAATGTTTTCCCTTGGATAGATTATTAAAAAAATTGGATACGGTCGCTATTTGGCTACACAGCAACGTTCTGCAAAAGTTTCAGATTTAGTATCTGCTAATTTCCGAGTTTTGAAGTAAAGGACATGATACCCCTGCATTTTTATATATAAGAAAATTAGCATTTTTATTATACAGGGTGTCCAAAAAGAGTATTCGGGGTTTGAAAGTTGAATAAAATCTCAAATATAGAATATCAAGTTGAATGTTTACGTTTTATTTAAGCACAATGAACTGGAAATTTATTTAGAAAAAACAATATTGTCTAGGTGTCCCACATAACGCTGCTGGCACTCCTCGAACCTCAAACGCAGATTTCTAAAAACGCGTTGACACATTGTTCCTGAGATTGCCGTAATTTCTTTTGTGATATTTTGCTTCTATTGCGTTAGATTCGTCGGTTTCTTTTATTATACTCTACTTTTCAGGTATCCCCACAGAAAGAAGTCAAGAGGACTGAGATCGGGACTCCTGGGAGGCCAGCTAGTGGTGCCTCTACGAGAAATCACTTTGTTTTGGAATAATTCGTTTACCGTAGCATTTGATAAGTCTGAAGTATGGCAAGTGGAACCGACTTGCTGAAACCATGTTCTAGAGTTACCTATATCCTTTAAACTCTTGAAATTCTTGGGCCAAAAAACCTCTTATCATTTGACAGTAACAAAAACCCATATACTCTCTCTGGACACCCTGTATAAGATAATTATATAATAAAGATTATAAGATCATATATTGATTTTTAATATTAGCTGAAAGTTTGTTTTTTAACTATGAGTTAAATATAATTTGTGAGCTAATGACGCGAAGCAGAGAGACCTGAACTCAATTGGACAGGGGCCGGATGGGAAAGCGGCTTCGCGTTGAGTGAAAGCTGTTCTGCGAAATATTCATGTCAATTCCCATTGATATTTAAATATTCATTATATATAATAAATACACATGTGCTTTTATAGCAACAAAAAAAAAAAACATCTTGTTTGGAGACTTATTTAGAATAAAAGAGAATATAGAAATTGCAGGATGTTGGGAAGTTATATAAACACATATGCATTCAAGGATACCTCAATTAATCCTGCATGTGTAATGTTTTTATCGTATATACCCACATTATTAGAATATTGTAGGTTCTTTGATAAGGTGAATTTGTATTTGATGTATTTATGATTTCCTTGTCATTCGTGTCAATATGTTGACACTTTTCTTACTTACTGTGGATTATTAATCCCTCTGTGTTTCTTGCTTAATACACGCTTGGTTTCATAGATATTTACGTAGAAAAAATTAGTAAGGTGGAACATCAATAACTATTAAAGTAACCATATTAAACACCTTCATACTATCAATTATAATAAAAATAACTTCGCTTGACTAAACTTGCAATAAAATTAGTCCAAAGTCTTCAGAATTCCATTCTTTCCGAGATTTAGCCATTAAAAAAGCACCTAAAAATTACAGAATTTGCATTTTTTTTTTTCACTGCATGACTATTATTTCGTAAATGTAACTAGCTAAATTTGTTATTGTAGTATCGACTGCATGGGTTTCAAGCCTCTGATTGATAGTTATTAGGTTTGTGGCGCACTTTCATAAAAATATATATATTATAATAGTATATTGTATAATTATAAATGGCTTGGATAAAACAAAAAACAAAAATTAAATACATCTACCATAGAGTACATAAAAAATATATTTAAACTGTTTTGGTTCATAAGATAAAAAAACTCAAAATCTTTATGGATTTCTGCACAAGGAAACTTTATATGTTCATCAAAATATATACATAAAGAATTAAAACTATATTCCTCTTAAATGTGAGATGTGATAATTCGAGTTCCAAAAAGTTGTAAGTACAAGTCATCCACCAAATATATTGAAACTTTTTCTTACCATTTAAAGTAAGATTATCGGTTTTGTTATTTTCTTGACTCAATAGCATTGATATTAAAAATACATTTTGAATCAATTTAATTACCTTTTAGTTAATTGAAACATATTTACCTTTTTTTTACTTTCACTTACCTATTCACACTCGATTTTCTCAAATACGGCTCTAACGATTTTGATCAAACTAAGTATTTGATGTATTAATATGCCCGATATATGACTGTAAAAATTTCATCAAATTTGATCAACCGGAGGGGGGACTTTACTTAATAAATTTTGTATCATTTTCATGTGTTTTTTTTTTATTAACTAAAAAACGGCTTTAAAGATTTTGATCAAACTGGGTATTTGACGTATGTATATGCCAAAGATGCGACATCCAACATTTCATCAAAATTGGTCAAACGGAGGGGGCACTTTATTTCATAACTTTTTTCTAATGTTTACCTTTTTTTCGATTATCTCAAAAACGGCTTTAACGATTTTGATCAAATTCGTCATGTTTAATGAAAATTAGGTGTTCAATAATATCAGGTAAGTTTTATCAGTATTAAAATTTTCTGAGGGGGCTTAAATGGGGAAGGGGCCTTTTTTGTTTTCCTATAAAGTACCTTTGTTTTAGTTTATATTGAGAAATAAACTGTCTCTCATCACGCCTAAAAATACGAAATGGCTAAATATGATATATGAAGAAAATCAAGTAAACATATACAGGAGAAAAAAAGAAAACTATTCCGTCAACTCATAAAACACCTTGAGCTCACGCATGCGCCGTACGCGTTTAATGACAAACAAATGCGTTATAATTAAAGATGTTCTGTTCATTTAATGAAAATTATTTGTTTCATCGGAACTAAATGAAATATTCAAGAAGTACATAGAGAATTATAAAATCAGACGACTTGGAGTATTATGCTTGCATTGCCGAATTATCAGAAGTAAAAACTTTTATTTAATAATAAAAGAAATTAGTTTTTTTGAGCAAATGAAAACAAAAATAAGAAATGAATGTGGAAAAATGTATAACTTTGAGAAGTGACAACAAAACACAATAATTTCTAATCTAAGTAAGTTGGTAAGTGAAAGTTGTGTGTTGCGCGCATGCACCAGATTTTTTTAATTATTACGACCTGACAGTCTGTTTTCTAGCTTCCGTTATTAAAATGTGCTATCTTCACATAATTATATGAAGGCGTATAGATATGTAACTTAATCGTCGTAAAGGAGTTTTACCTAAGAAAAATAAAAATGCTTAACAGTATCATTATTGACTTATGCAAATTCATGAAAAATATATACATCATTAATTGAGAAGAAGAAATTATTATTATATTATTTACTATAATTACTTAATGTTGGAGTCATATAAATAAAAATGAGTTTGTCTAAGTTGTGTTTTCAAATTATATTTCCTAAATTTGGAAAATTATGTCATGCCGGTTTGTTTATCAGTTGGATCAAGTTAAAGATTACGTTGACAACGTTTTATCGCCAAGAGTTATGGGGTTGTAACAGGCTACAAGTGTACATTTAGTTGCAACACGCCAACAATTTTAGATGATACATTGTTGATACAGATATCATTGTCTGATTCAAATGTTGTGTAACGGGACAATTTTAGTCGTTACCAAAGAGTGACTCAAAGCGAGAGCAAATAAAACATTGACAACGCACATTAATTAATATTACTTTATTGACTTTATAAATATATAACGAATAATTTGCAAACATCAATAAGTTGCATGCTACAAAATAGTCGGTAAATTTTTTATAGGTAAGTCGAAAAATAAATCTATAAGATGAGTAGTTCGGAGGAATGGAAGGAAATTCATCCCTCAACAAACTTTTGACGAGGTTTTAAGTTTACTTTAAATTTTGAGATGTGGGGAATAACAGTTCCATTGTAAACCTAACATTACTCAATAAAAATGTAATTGCAAAAACATATTGATTTCTTTATGAAATATTTTTTAGCTTTTGTATATGAAACGTATAGCGGTGTTTGGTCCATTATAACGACTTCGAACTCAATGATGGGCCATCGATTACCGTTAGGTCAATGTATCTGTCAAACAGGGGTTAGTATCCGACGATGACAATGATTAGGGCAGTTATAGCTAAAGGCTTTAAACAGGCTTGGCCGACCAAATCGTCTTCAGGGGTCACACCGATGTCTCAGCAACGCAACTGCCGGCTGCACTAAAAAAAATAAGATAAATAAACTTATTAATCTTAATGAATAAGCAAGAAGGAGTAAGGTGGGGTGTTGTTGAAGAAATATTAAAACAGATAAATTACTACTTAACAAGTGGTTTCAAGCTAGGCAATAGGTCATAATAAGATACGAAAAAGTTTAAGGATGGTGAAGAACGAGAGGCATTACGTGAAGATATTAATGTTAAAAAAGAAAAGAAAAACAGATAAAAAATAATAAAATAAGAGGTGGATAAAATAAAAATAAATAGTGAACTACATTTACTGGTGTAGTGGTACATCTGTGGTGTAGTGGTTAGCATGGCAACCTACAATACTAAAGGTCGCGGGTTCCCGTCCCGAGGTGGCCCTAGCATTTTTTAAGGGGTTATGCCGTCCTTCAGATAGGACTTAAAATGGAGGTCCCGAGCCTGTACGATGTCAGGTAATCGTTAAAGATCCCTATCCTAATTATACCTGGATAGGCAATATTTAGAACTCCCACAGTAGCATCGTCCGATTAGCCTTAGTGGCATAAAGTGACGTTAAACCAAACAAACAAACAACTTACATTTACTAGCTCGACATAAACTTGTAATACTTTATTCAGGAACTAAACTAACACACGAGTGTTATCTAACATTAGGCTGGTTAAGGCTTGTGGAAGGTAAATATAATTATTCAATTATAATTAATACAATGTTCGCGACATTTTGAACTGAACGTAATACTACTTATATTGTCATACTATGAATCGATTCCCTAAATAGGACTCATGATATATTACAATTGTCTGTAATATTTAAAAAAAAAAAAAAAAACTGTCTGTAATATGTGCTCAGATTTAATTGTAAACGAACCACAAGCAATGTCCAGAAGAAATGTTCTGAAGTTTGTTCCACCTCATTACTGAATAGCCCTCAATGATTAAAATCATTATTTTTTTAAAACCTTCCCCGCCTCCAAACATGATTGATTTCAATTTTATCTATCCTTTTGAACTTGGTTATATTCTTCTTTTTTTTTTTTTTTTTTTTTTTTTCTCGTGCATGCTATTTTTCATTTCTTTTTATTTCTTATTCCTGATTAAGAATCTTGAATCATGAGGAATTCCTAGATTTTCCGTCGCGGGTAAGTCATCGAGAGAAAAAAAAAAAATATCACGTCTTATATTTATCTAGTGAATTGAGATATGTTGTACCCAATCAAACTATGGACGGTTTATGGATCGCTTCTTTTCTTAGATCTAAGTCAGAGTATATCAGCTTCGTCATTTCAAATGAAATGGTAGAAGTCAATCGAAGATGACATATGAATGAATAACACTGATTTTTACATTATTATATCATACTATCGAACATAAAAAAATATTAATGCAATTGTCATTATGTAGTATACAGACATTAAATATAATACATATACATCATATATAATGCAAAAGAAGTATTACTCATTCATTCATATATCAGGTTCTACCAATTCATTTGAAATTACAAACTATTGGATATCCAACAACGTGGTATTATTTCCTCAAGATAGTATTCCATTGTAATTTTTGCCAATGTATTGTTTTCTTTTACCTGTAATACTTTTTTTTTAAATATACATTTATTAAAATTTACAACTGAATTTACATATAATACATTATGTAAATGTGCTAAAATAAAAGAAAATAATGTCTTGAATAATAATGTAGAGGAACTATTCACTGATGGTACTCAACTAGCATCTAACTTAAAAGATCTCGAGGCCAACTTCTTTTCAGATGCCTTGAAGGATTGTCTGGAATAGAGGAGGAAGCGAGGTATCTGGATCGGGCTAAATCGGCGACATTTGGAACATTAAGGTCTTTGTGGATTATTTTATTTGATACAATATAAGGAGCATTAAGGATTTTTACGAAGGTTTGGGATTTTAAGGATTAGATACGAGCTTAAAAAGTTGAACAGCCAAATTGTACACTATGAATGGAAATAGAACTTGCAAACTTTGAACTACTATATTATCTTGATGTTCGCAAACAGGCCATTAAACTGATTTCAACATTCTAGTTTTATTTTTATTATTGGTAGACATTTCTCAAAACCTTAACGTACCTACATATCATGATTCATACCGTGTGTATTATACAGTACCTTCACGTGACATATTACAGTAAACCCTCGATATAGCGAACTGGTAGGAGGTTTGATATTCAAAGTTCGCTACAACAAGATTCGTTATAACTGAGGTTTCTTTTTTTTAACCAATGGCCGCACTAATTTGATCATATTTAGAAGGAAATTCACACATTAGAACTAGTTAAATTAAAACGCATCCATGTAATTTATGTTTAGATAAACTACATATTAATTAAACAATGAGATTCATTAATTAACCTGCCAAGCTCACTTAAGAGTTCTTTAGCCTTATCTTTAATAAGAGGGTCTGAGATTGGTATTTGAGATCTCATTTGTTTAAAGCAATTTAGCAATTTTTTTTCCAAATATTCATGAGCCGCAGAGCGCAGTCGTTTATTTGATGCTGAAGTTAATCCTTGGGCTGCGGTTGAATCTATTTTATCTTTGTTTTTTATAATGGTTGACAATGTTGATTTTGGAATTCCATATTTTTCTGCGATGGTTTACTTAGAATTCCCGATTCAATTCAATATCCTGGAGAATTTTCAATTTTTCCTCGATTAATATGGATTTACGTTTGTGACACACGTTTACCAACGAACTCATTGTGTATTAAAAAAAAAACAGTATAAACGACTACAGAACACTGATTCGAATAATACAGAGGTCAAAAAAATTGAACTAGTTTTGAGAAAAAAGTCAATGGAATCAGAGAGAGAGAGCAAAAGGAAATCGGATTAGTTAAGAGTAAAAAAACACCTCAATTCTAGAAACTAGAGCTACTTCGTCTTCCCGCGCTCATTCTACGTAATACAGTAAAAAAAAAAATTAATAAAAATTCTAGCAGTTCGTTATAACAGAATATAATAATTCTCAGGCATCAAATTTGGTTCGTAGTTCGCACTAACCGAGGGATTTCGTTATAACGAGGGGTTCAGCAGAAATATAAAGGTAATTTTGGGGGATAGTATTTTGGTTTACTATATCGAGGTGTTCGTTATATCCGAGTTATTAATAATGAGGGTTTACTGTATATGTACTTTATTAAATTTTATTATATAATTATATTATGATGTAATTATATTTGTTATTGTGATGTTATAAAATGCTGGTGATCTTTGTAATATTATCTGAAGAGGAAATATTGGCAAGGCCGGGAGCTGGATCGCAAAAGAAAGACGGTTGACGAGGCGGAGATACAGGCCCTGTTGACGAGTAGTTAGGGCACTGCAACGGTGATACAGAAACCCAGTTTCGAATCCCACATATAGCCAATATTTTCTCTTCAGATAAAATGATTTAAAAAATATAAAGAGTATGTATTTATTACATTTTTTTTGTTTTAATTGTCCGCTAACTAATTCAATATTAAAAAAACATATAAGAGCGTTATTGTTTTTCATGATTATTTAAGTTTAAGAGATGAATAATTTTTTAATATTCATCGATATTAATACATGCGTTGATGTATTTTTTAATTGAATTCTCAAGGTTATAGTTGCCTCTGAATGGATTTTAATTTAATAAAATATTTGTTAGCAATCATTTTTTAATTCTGAAAATGTTTTGATGAATCATGAAATACCTTTGGAAATGGTTGTGTGGTAACCGATCGTGGAAAACACTGTTTTAGCTTATATACTTTTGTTGTGGACTAAGGTGCATCTTGTTTCTTTTAGAATATTGAGCAATATAGTTACACAATTTTTATTTGTTTGCTTTTATGTTGCTGATATTAACTATTCTGATGTCCTAAACCTTAAACGCTCTTTACATTTTTCATTACTTCCATAGTATTTCATATTTTTCATGTATCCTTTTTATGTTTGATCTTGAATAGCTCATTTAAAATAGTGTCTAAAAATTATAATCTAGCCGTTAATAATTACAAAATAGGTTAAATATATTTTAGCTATTTATTTTGTATCAAAAAGCAGTTAAGATCCAAGATTGAAAATCTCTTACACTCCACTTATAATCAAAATGGTGATGATATGAATATACGTGGTATTATTGTTGTGTTTAACATTGTAGTTCTAAAATGGTGAAATTATTTGCAGTTTTTACAGAATAGCGTTTCAGACTAAATCCATTCATCCTGCAACCCTCCTCAGAAACTGTAAAAATAGTACTTTGTGTATTCCTGTCTTATAATATAAATATTTAATGGTTGAGGTAGAAGTTGTGGCGTTGCTTGGATTTCTTTGATTTTTAATATGCAGTGACTCGTTAAATATATATTATCCATTGAGACCAGTTTGACTGCGTGGTAGGAAGAACAAAAAATTGAAGTTGACACTTTTGGTGACAATAGAATGGCAAGGGACAAAAGGTGACATTTTGGTTTGAGTAGGGTTCGCCAGGGAAGACCGCTTCGAGGGTCGAGCTGTATTGATGTATATAAAGCCGAAACCGGTTTTTGGCCCGAAACCTCTCGCCGAAACTTTCCGATTTTCTGATAAAGAACATTCAAACATCAAGCAGACATTTTTCTAGTCAATGTTTAGATTTTTTAATATGAGCCAATTATTTTAAAATTCATTCACTCCTTTCGTATTTAAACTGATTCTTGAATGTTTTTTCCTGCCTATTTTAGTTTATTCCTTTTCTGTTATGTTTCAAAAAAAGTTCTTTTTTTCTTTTAAAATAACTGTATATATATTAATCAAAGAAAAACAATTGATTTACTTAAAATTTATTACTATTACTATTACTTAAATTTATTTATTATTTATTATTATTACTATTTACTTATTAATTTATTATATATCCTCAAATGATTACTGCCGAAGTTAGAGGCCTATTGTAAAAATAAAAATAAAAAAACAGGGATTACCGAGTTCATATTTATAATAATAATATTTTCATTTTTGTTCATTGAACAACAATACACGCTGTCCAACCCATGGGCCTGTGGTATTGTGGTTAAAGTAAACAACCGAAGTATATATACAGACTGTTGTAAACTAGAGAAGAAAAATAATAAACACAGATTCGTAAAGTATCTTTAAATAATACAATATTTGTGCTAAAGGAATGCGTTCAAATTAAATAAATAACCATGGCAAAAGGAATCTGAAGCAAACTTCATATTTTTTTGGCAAAGCAGGAGCTTAGGAGATCCCAGCCCTTTTCTCCATCGCATTAAAAACCAGTGGATACTTGAGTGAAAGCACTATCTAGTGCAATATGTGCTCAGGGCAATGATGTATCTATAACTGACTTTTAGAATGTCCTTGTTTAAATCGCTCAAATCCATAAAAACATAAAAATAATTATTAATTTAATTCGAAAAATAAATGTTTCCGAGATGCATAAACATCTTAAGTGATTTTGTATTTAAATTTTACTTTATCCAAATAATGTCATAAATAAATAAAAAAAAAAGTTTTAATTAAATATGTTACCTTGAGACATTTTTATTAAATTTGCCAATTGTTCAATACGGGTTTAAACAAAATCATTCTACAATTCAACAATGTTATCGTTTAGTCGATTATATTTCTTTCTCCTTAGAATCTAAATTTTATTGCCCGGGTGTCTTCTTAGACATGAGCCAAGCTTTCGACAGAATTTGGCATGACGGATTACTTAGTAAATTGAAATCATTTATACCTACCATCAACCTACTTTCTAATACTGCAATTCTATCTAAAAGATAGATTTTTCCGCGTAAAAATTGATAATGAATTTTCTAAAATAAAAAGAATACGAGCTGGAGTGCCTCCTTTTGATTTAATAGCAAAATAAATCAATTTTTTTTTCCCCATTTCAGTTACCCTGGGGATTTTATTGTCATTGTTGTTATGGGGGAGTTTATTGTTACCTAAAATCCTGCACGTTCCATCAGTGCGTGAAGGAAAAATAATTTAACTACTATTTATCATGAAGTTATTACTAAAAAAGAAAAGAAATTATAATAATTTAACGAAGTATTAGATAAAAAGAGAAAATATATCAAATAGAATGATTGGAAAAGGAAAATAAAAATAATAAAAAAATCATTTCTCAAAATATGACTTTTGGTTTAAGATCTGTACGAAAATAAAATCAAGGTAAATAATTTGTTTTTGTAATCTGTTGTACCTAACTTTATTATGCGTTTTCTAAATCAATTTTTAAAAATGTTAACATTATTTGCTCTTGCAGTTTTATTGAATATAACTATCTAAATTGAATCTTTCAGATTTTAGTTTTTGTATAATAGTTCGTTATAATACTAAGCTTTCATTATTGTTAGTAATTTTATTAGAACAACAATACGATTTCTAATCCTTCAATGATAAGGAGAGAAATGCTGACCCAGATTGTGGTTGTCTTCAACAAGGGGATCCCCTCTGTATAAAGCTGATCCGCTTACAGAGCTCGTACTCTCCAATAACATGTCACGTTTGTCAGTTTCCATAGGTAAGGAGTTGCATTTAACGTCATGTTAATATATTGTTAACAAGACTGAAGAATGTTATAATATTGAAAACAAAAAGTATTTCGTAAATAAAATCATTAATAAAATAGTATCTTTCAGTTTTCTGTCAAAATATAACTGTATTGCCTATAAGCATAATTCCGCTTGTTGCATAAATATGCAGCTGATTCCACGAAACTGTGTTGGTCATTTAGCTTTCCTATTAACCTAATTATCTTATTTAATCTACAGAATAAGGTTAATATTTAGTCACGCTCATTTTTATAATGGTGCCTCGTGATTAGCAGAATTGCATGGAATCTTTTGACAACTAAAATAGTGACTAAAAAAAAAAAATAGCTCATTATGTGAAATAAAATGTTTTACTGATACAACTCATTGCATTAATTTTAACTTTCTTATCACGTTGCTATACAGTTTCCTTCCTCCTAGATTTCTAGATTTAATTGAATATTTTATTTTGACTGGTAATCATTTTTGGTATTTTAATTCACTTCGTACGTATAGTCCATGCATGAATTGTTTTTATTCCATAAGCATGAAAAGTTCGTTGGTTTTAATGCTTTTTTTTCAGGAGTTGCCTTTCCTATTTTAAATATATTTTTTGGCATTAAAACAACCGTTTATAGAGAAAAGCTTGTGGCTTTATAAAAACACGAGAGGACACCCAAGAACATAGCGGTAACCGCAAATGAAACCAATTGGAAAACTTCTGGCAGTTAGGCTTGCATTTTTTTTTCGTAAATATCGTTTGTAATTACTGTAAATAAAACATCAGGACAACTTTTCGTTCATTTCACAAATATCAGCCAAATTATGGGAGAGACTTTTCTTTTTTTTTACGAAATAAAATTTATTAATAACAACATTATGAATTGATTTATCCAGATGAAGTTGCGCAGAAAACTAGTTCGTATTTATTTTTAAAACAGGACTAAAGGACTAAAAATTGTTTTTGTTTTTTTAAAAAGAGTTTTATATGAATAAAAAACCTTGATTGTAAAAAAACATCATTAGTATGAAGCCAAAAAGTTGTATGTCAATTCTTATATTTTTGTTTGTTTATCTAGAGTAACTTACGCTACTACTAAAGTCACTTATCGGTCGATGCTACAGTTGGCATCCTAAACTTTGCCTAATCAGGTATAATTAGGATAGAGGTCAATAACCAGTACTTGACATCGTACAGGCTCGTAACCTCCATTTTCGGACACTCCGAAGGGCGGCATAGCCAAGGATTTTTTCCTCCCGTTAAGAAATCCTAGTTAAAACCGTGCTAACCCACTACACCACTGGTGAACCGCATTTTATTTCTCCCACCGTTAATTTTTCCACTCTAACTTGCTCAAACCGGGAAGTTGGTATTTTATAATAATAAAAAATCGACTCCTGAGTTTATTTATTTGTTAATTATATCATAAAAAATTATTTATTAATTTTTCAATTGCCGCATACATAAATATCTGTGTGAGTTTATGTAAAATGAATTTCCCCGTCAAAAAACCAAAGCCGACGAGACAAAGGCTGTTAAAAATAATCATAAGAACCCTTCAGATTGATCGATGGCTTTGATATTAAAGTTGGCTGTTTGTTTATTGATTATACAAGGAAATACAAAAATAAAATAAAACCAGACTTGCTTCACCCATATCTCCCATTGAAATTATTTCATGATTTCAAGCTTACTTTAAAAGCATTTATGTTAACCTTTGAGTCTCAAATCTAATATAGTACCATTATTTTTATTTCACGTTAAGGAATTAATATCGCTTACCACCATGATTGTATTAAAATATAAACATGTATTATCCAATTGTCATGCTCCTCCATAGTTTTGCTAGGAATCTATTATGAGTAATACAATACCGTGGAATCGCAAGTTCTTTTGTTGCGTACTTTTTTACTAATATTTGTTCAAACTTTTGGTAGGTTTCTCTCGTTCTCACCCTAGTCCAAAATAACAAAACTATACCACATTTTTGGTCTTCAAAGACCATTCGCACTTGCAGTCTTTAATCACGATGTTTACGGATCGAGATCTACTGTCGTTGCAAGGTCAAAAATCTGATTTGGGAACTCGTGATTACTAGAGTAATCGACTAAAAAAAGCAGCTTATGAGTTACTGAAAATAAATGAAATATTATTTGTAAAAAATAATCTTCTGTTTATGGATAGTCCAATACGGTTTAACTGGGAAATGCTTGGATTGGAATAGCTTGCTTAAATGGATATCAGACTTAATAGGAATCTTGAAGTTCTTTCAATTGTATAGAAACCAGCAATAAGATTTTAAAGAACTCTTTTTTTTCTTTTCAGTTCCTTTTAATAAATAGCAGTAATTTTTAACGTGGATAGGTTGCAGCACAAATACTGAAAGAGAAATTCGTGAAATAAGTTCCATTTTTATAATTTAAACATCAGAAAATTTAATATTAATTAGTTATTCTGCAATGTTGCAACTACCGGAAGCTGTTATGAAGTGACTGTATTTATAGTACTGTTCGTTGGGCTGAGGTCATGGTTCGGCGTGGCGGGGTTGCTGGCCAAAGTTGTTTTGTCTTGGAAGTTCAACGCACTCTGCCACCTTCTCAAACAGGGAAATGTATCGCTCGTTTTTTGGTGTCATGTCACTTTTCGAATTAGTCATAATTAATTACACCATGCACTTATTACTGCAACATGTGCCTATGACCCCAAGAGTAAAAGGCCACCGTACTTTTCTATACTTCAATCAATTAAAACCTTACATAAATCAAATAAAAGATCTAATCCAGTCGAACTAGTTCCTCCTGACTGCCTTATATATGTAAGTCTGCGAATCTCCTTAGACTCAAAAGTGACTTTATAAATCATTTAAGACCGGGTTGAATAAAAATAAAAACAGGTTGCTTTTATAAATTCTTTACCAATTATCTCCAGGTGTTCCACTACTGTTGCGAAAAAATTTCTTTAAAAAAAAAACTGTATCATAACAAAATATGTCTAATAAATGGGGAGAAAAGATACAAAATAACATGAAGAAACTTGTAGATAAAGTACCCATCGATAGCTCTCTAGTTATACTTCCAAATTAAAAGGTCACGAGTCCATCATCTTTTCAGAAAACTCGGAGAATTGTCAGGAATTGAGGAAGAACAAGGTTGGGCTGAGTAGGGAATTTTTTGTGAAAGGGTTGGTATTTGGCATTGGGCACGTCTGCGAAGCTCCATACACTTAAAATATTGACATGTGTATATATTTTTACCTATTTAGTTTATTGTAATAAACTAAATTGTTCTAATATTTGAACATTGGACATGAAGGTTTTTTTTAATTTTTTTCATTAAACGAAAATGTATTTTCTTTTTTTCTAATTGCGACAAAGGAAGAAAGATAATTCTCCATATGTTTTATATAATCGAACCTTTATTCCTAAAATTGATTTTAGAGTTAATAAAACTCCTTATTGTATAAGAGCGTGGATATTTATAAGTAGATGATATCTCTTAGACAGCCATAAATTTCGGGTTGGAACCAGTTTAGATTTGAATTACAAATGGGCTCATTAGCGCTTCTTTTCTCTCAGAGCTTTCTTTTTTTCTTTTTCCCTATTTTGAAGTTAAGTTTATTCGCTCAAATTCTCGTTACGCCGATATCATTTTAAAATGATACTTCTACATCCTTGATAAATTGTACTTGACATGAAGGACAGTTTACTAAATTATGGTAGACGCCTAATCATATCTAATGTGTGGTTTTAGTATATAAATTTAATGCTTATTTGTTATAAGTTTTTTATAACTAATATATCGTCGATGTAAAACCATAGTGAACTAAGGGCCAAACCATTCTATAAATTACGTATTGTTTTTTTTTTTTTTTTAATTATGCTTCTTTATTTTTTTTAAAATATAAAATACAAAGTGATATATATTGTACTTCTAATGCAGTAGTAATATACACAACAATATTTTATAAAATTCAACTTTAACCTCACTGTTCACTATTTAGAGGAAATAAAAGAAAAATTCTTTCATGTTCCCACGATAAAAATCGAAAGTTCTCTCTTACTGTGTGAAAAATTGCTCAATATAAATTTCTTTCTTTGTTTGAGTTCTTAGGTTTTTTACCTGCATCGAAAAAGTTAGGCCTTGATAAGGCCGTATTAAATAAGCTCCTTTGCTGTGTATTCATCTCAATTTATTTAAGAGTATTGTAAATAAATAATTTCGTAACCTTTAATCGCAGAAAGTTTTTCTACACTATCAATTTATCTCTTATAAATATAATGTGAAAAGAAAATATTTGACAAGGTAGGTATTAGGTATTGTTGAACCCTTCTTTAGACTTTATAACAATAAGCCAACATTATAGTCAACACATCTGGAAAACTGTAAGCTTTGCTCAGCGTTGTTTCCTGTAAATATCTTCTGCGGGCTTCATTTAAATAAAACTCAGTAACAAAATTTGGATTACTCTGCAGTTGACTTCTATGATGTATATTCTAAAAACTATAAAAGCACAATACATTAGGTGACATAATTATAAATCGCTGAAGTACTCGGTTTAAACATATCACACTCGTTTAAAAACAAAAATTAAAAGCTTTTTGTGGAGTCAGTTATTTCATGAATTTCGATTTCTCTTCAGTCAAATGCATACGAGAGTCAGATACTCATCCTGGATATAATAATCCAAATTTAATACGGTTCGAAAATGATTCTTATATAAGTAATTGAGTAATAAATTCTTCAACTTACCTGGAATCAGAAATTAAATTGGTATTAAGAGAAGAGATTTGATTGAGTTCTCCTATGATAATTGAGCTGTTAATTCGAGACCAATAATCTAAGTAGCAACGCTAAAGGTAGAGGGATATGATATAGTAGTTATAATATTTTTTCGAAATTAAATACCGACCTCGATATCGAATATATTCTAAATAATAGGTAATAAAAATGCAGATCCCGCGATAACCTTCATTACAAATCGAAACGAGTAACATTAAATTATAATTTTAATGATATTATTTTACGATTAGCTCATTGTAAAATGATAAGGGCCTCCTATCATATATTTTTTTCTTTCTTGCAATAGTGGTGCTATGCCATTTTGATTTAGTTTTTTTTACTATATACATATTATGTTTCCTATTTTAGTTATTATGTTGGAATAAATCAAATTGACGAACTTGGAAATTTTCTCTTCACAAAAAAAAAAAAAAGTAAAAGACTTTAATTAAATTGAAATTATTAAAAATTTTGGTTATTTATTTATATAATTGGTTATTATCATTCTTCTTATGATGATTATTCAAATAATTATCATGGTGATTTCTCTAGTCCTCTGAAAGACTGTTTCAAATTATTTTATTTTCCCTCCGACTTCTTAAAAGACTGAAATATGTGCTGAGATGCCTCTTACATGTCGAAGCCAAATAGCTGATTGTTATGCCTACCTGTATAGGATCATTTTGGAGTTACGTGCAGTTTTAAGGCCATAAATTAACGAAACATAAAATTTTGAAATTGTAAGAATTTAAATTTTTTTTTTTTTGGGTTGTTTTGAATACTAAAAATCAAATCCATGTTTATTCTTATTAATAAAATAAATTTTATAAAAGGAATAGTAACGGGCGGATGTGGGGGGGGGGGGTAGTAGAATTAATTATATGCCTCTACTTATCGCTAATTTTATGACTATACATTATACTACAATTTCCTTTGTTGCAGACTTTTATTGATGGCAATTTGATAAGAAGTACTGCTTTTTGAAGATATTGTTATCGTTGTATCATTTAGGAAGTAAAATTCGTTGTGACGTTACTATTTAGACTTAACATTTGTTTCATCTAGGTTTCCCACTCAAACGATGAAGTTTGTTAGGTTTTTGCGAAGTATTTTATTTATGCGAATTTCAAGGATTGATGGGATGGGATCGAAATGATACCATCCCGGAGACACGGTAGTTGAGCAGGGCTACACAGCCACCTCCAACCTTATCAGCGGGCCTCGCTGGGAATGCTAAGTGTTGCATTAAAATTGTTTGTTCGACACGTTTGGGAGAGTGCTCGTTGGCATGCGTCAATTCCGCACTGATATATGTCCCAGCCCTTCGAAATGGGAAAAATTTCCCTGATTTCATTTTAATAGCTTTCAATGATTTCGCATTTGTCCACTTCGCGAGCTCCTACCTGATAAACGCAAATGGCACCATCCTCTATCGTGAAAAATTGCTGACACTATACTCGATATGTTTCATAAGAAATGTATAATGATTGATGTAATATTCGTTTCAAAAAGAGGTCGATTTAATTACATATAGAAACCCACTTGTAACACATGTTCTTGGTAATGGTTCTTGGTAAACTGTGACTTTATTTAGTTAATTCACAACTATAAAATAATTACTAAAATCAGCGAATGTTATGATCGTATAGAAAAATAAATTGTCACGAAGGCATGAAGTCAAAGGTCATTGGATGCAATGATGCTTCTCTATAAAACCTGAAGAAATAAAGACCCCTTCCTAATCCAGGCCTTTCGTAAACGTCTTAGTGTGTCCGCTAAGTGTATGGTTGATAGTCCGGGAATTAATGGATTTAAGTGTGCGTTAAGTTTGACCTGAAGTATAACGCGAAGTATAATATAATGTTTTAATAGCTGATTGTACTATTGTTATGGTGTAAAATAAAAACTGGTTGCTGGTGGCGTCATTCTAACATCTAAAAAATCTGGTGCGATGCGCACACACAACATTTACTTACCAACTTACTTAAATTAGATATTGATGTGTTTTGTTAATTGCGATTTCTCAAAGGCACACACTTTTCCAGAATCATTTCTTTTTTTATTTGCTCTATTTTTTTTATTATTAAATAAAAGTATTTACTCTATGTAGGTGTTGAAAACTTCATTCAGTTACCGTGGAACAAATAATTTCCACAAAATGAACAGAACGGCTTTAATTATAAACAATGGTCTGTCATTAAAGGCGTACTGCCCATGCGTGGCCTCAACGTGGTTTATGAGTTGACGGAATATTTTTCTTTTTTTTGCCTGTATATGTTTACTTGATTTTTTTTATATTTCATATTTAGCCATTTCTTCTTTTTAGACATAACGAGATACAATTTATTTTTCCATATAAACAAATACAAAGGTACTTTATAGGAAAATAAAAAATGTCCATTCCAAAAGTATAATGCGAAGTATAATATAAAGTTTTAATAGCTGATTGTACGTATGGAATCTTTAAGTCTTTGTTTTTGTAATTTATATAAGGTGGAGCGGGAATAATTAATCTTTAGTCGTGATATGAACGGACTTTGAAGATTTGCGAAAAATAGAAACATAAAGTAAAGTTTATTTTTAAATAATGAATACAAAACATTCGCGGTATCAATCTACACACCTTGAAATAGGTAGGTAAAACCTGAGCTGAATTCTATAGGAGTAAGTGTTTTAAACCAGACTGAAAGTTTTTAAAAATTTAAAATGGCGTATTGTGTTGAATCCAAATTTGATAAGAAATAAATAAATTATTCACTACCTTTGGAAATAGTGTCAAAAACCCAATTCTGTTTTCATCATTTCTATGAAACTCTTTATTTTATCGTTTCATTAAAATGAGTCGAGCCTCTCCCCAACAACGGAAGAGCTTACAACAATTCAATATAAAAAAAAAATTCTATTGAGGTGCACAGTTAGATTTATGCTGGATGAATGTTATCAAATGATTAAGTTAAAGTTTGAAGGCATAATATGTTGAGTGGCCTCATTCACAAACTATTTCAGATTTACTTTTATCTTATCATGGCTTCCCCCGACCCAATATTATCGAGCTATTTGTCTGCATCTAAGTACATTGTATCGAATTCAAAGCAAATATGATTTGGGACTTTTATTTAAGTATGTCATATTAGATATTTTTATCGCACTTGGCAACAATTTTCTTTATTATTACATTTCAAATAGTTTTCTCTTTATGCTTTATCGGGAAATACAAGCTTCCTCCCTCTATTTTCTAACACCCAGTCTTCTCCAGACCTTCTAATCAAATAGATCTATCAATAAATGCATTTTTTTTATAATTAAAATATTTTTTTTTTATTATTTTATTTATAATATGAGTAACGTATGCATATATTGTATATTACAATGAAGGCTGTCACGGATGATTTTGGCTACGATATACTATTATTATATTAAGAATAAAATTTAATATTCAAAGCTGGAGTCACCTGTGGGTTTAGTGGTTAGCATGACAACCTTAAATACTAAAGGTCGCGGGTTCGCGTCTCGAGGTGGGTCTAAGATTTTTTAATGGTAGTAAAAAATCCTTGGCTATGCCGTCCCTCGGATAGGACGTAATAAGAGGTCCCTAGCCGGTACGGCGTCAGGTAGGTACACGTTAAAGTGACATTAAATAAACAACAATAATTACCAAACTCAAAGCTGAATAAATTTATATTATTATAATATTATTCTAACCTTACATAATATTTACATACAATCATACATTTATGATGGATTAAAATTTATATTTTAATATTATTTAATGTTTTGTTTTTTTTGTTTCAGGTAAGTTAACTTCAAAGTTTAATTAAATATGAGCTACTATTTATTTATATAGTTACTACAATGGGTAAGAAATAATTAATTTATTTTAAATTAGCGTAAGTATTTAAATCAGATGAAACTATTGGAGTTTACATCTATGGGAGTAACTACTCGTGAAAATAATTATGACTCTTACGTTCCATTTAAGTAAAATAACATCACAAGTCTTCACTATATATTTTATGAGTTGAGAACCTTGTGTGGTAGTGAATGGTTTTGTACTATATCTTCATGCCTTTGGTCACTATAACTTTTATTTTTATTAAATAAATACAAATCAGGATAATATTCACCAAAACCAATAGAAGTTTATTTAGTTTCGGCTCCTTGAGCCATTTTCAAATCTGCAAGCAATTTTTCATAAATTATTAATTTATAAATATTACATAAACATTAAGTAAAAAAGTATACCTGGATAGGCAAAATTTAGGACTTCCTCACTGTAGCATCGTCCGATTAGATTAATTAGCCTTAGTGGCATAAAGTGACGTTAAATAAACAACAACAACTAGTAAATAAAAGTATATTATCTTTTTTTTTTGTTTAAATCAATTATTTGCAATAGTTTGATAAAAAATTATATTTACCAATCTGTCATATCTCGTAACAACTATCACTACTAACTCCGAGCAACTGTCTCTTATTTTTATTGTTTTTGTTGGATCTTAAATTATCCCTAATTCTTACCATTGTTAAATTTAAATTATTTCATTCTCTAACACCTTTTTCCTATTTATATGGCTTGATCAAGTCTTCAGTCACACCTATCAACAATCTTTGTAAATATTGCAAAATAAAACTTATATAATTTACCATAAAAGACAAAAAGGTATCCCCAATTGGCACATTTATATGTTTATATTTAGAACAATGCTAAGATAATTACAAAAATAATTAGTTTTTTTTTTTAATCTTGCTGTCGGCTTCCTCGAATTTGACAAGTAGTCTATCTGGCGTGCCTATAAGGTTTTACTTATTTTTTGTACTCCCCATACCTAAATAATCTTAATAATAAATATTCTTTTCAGCTGTAATTGCTAAGCTATTTTACAAATGCTAAACGGGTCTGTTGTATTATTCATCGGGGAAGGCCGCCTCGGTAACATCGGCCCGCTAACGGCGGAGAGGTCAGCAATCGTTGGGAAATAAGATGTCGGGCCTTGAAGTAGCCGCTCCTGGGAACTGTATAATCCTGGGAATTTTCTTTTTGAACATAATAATAGCTTCATTTAACTTTCCTTTTTATGGTTGCAAAGATGACAAAAATATTTTCACTACAAAGATTCCTTAATAACTAAGTAATCAGTTATTATTAGGTTTTTTATTATTTTGCTTAATAATTTAAAAAAAAATATTATATAAATAGTTATTTATTACATCTTTTGACCATATTATTTTGAATTATGTGGTTTTATATTATATGTATACGTTTTTATACATAATGTTATAAATTATTTTAAATGGTTTAGCAGATCGATTTCTCGACTCAATTAGTTGATGTTCCTGAAATATTTATCTCATACTTGTTATTTTTTCAGTTACTTTAAAGAAATTGGGTAGTTATCTTTTTGGACGAAGCAGTAAATGCAAGCAAGCATGCATGGTTTGAATTTTACGAGTTTCTCACGTGCTTCCTAAGCTCCTATATTACCTGATTAATCGCCTTTTCTTTTTTATTTACAGAAATAATACTATCTGCTACATTTAAGAACATAATTATTAGATATCAAAGGACTCTTTATTTACATACTACAATAGAACCCAAACAAATAAAAATGTTTTATTATTTTAAGGGGGGGGGGTATTATCCATGCTAATTAGAATAAACTAAAAGGAAAATACAAAAAAAAAAGTTTTCTTCACAATGTAAAAAATTAACAAAGGTTCCGAAAACTAGTTTTTACATCAGCCACAAATATAATAACAACCATCTTTAATCTTCTATTATATTTTACTTTCACTTATCTATATATTTCATATATAGCAAGGAAAAGTATTGCGACCGTGAAAAATTTTGACTTTCGATTTTTAACGGAAATATATCATAATATTTTTAGGAAAAAGCGGTAAAAAAAACAACAACTCGACAATCGATGAAATTAGGATTTTTCAGCTTAAAAAAAGAAATAAGTAATAATGAATCGAAAATTACTAAAGATTTCAAGTTTTTTAATAATTATAATACTCTATATCTTATACTACAACAAACAAAAATTAGTAAATAAATGGGATAAACCTATTTTCTATGACTTTTCTAAATTGCGGTTATAAGATTGTTAAAACACGTCGGTTTCTACTCAATATAAGTGAAGTGAAAGTAGTGAATTAGAATTCACATATAAGACTTTATGAAGGGTTAGAAGTATTTATGTAGTGGAAACTATGAATTTTCTTGTTTTCATATTAATTAAATCTTTCATTTTGTTAATCAAAATTTCATTGAAATAGTTATATTTTAATATTTTTTTAAAGAAAATTTGATACAGGATAAAATAATTATATTAAAGGGTATGTTTTATTGTTTACTTCTTTAGCTACACATTTACATTTTCATACTACAGTTTAATATAACGTTTTATTGTATAGAGGTAATTCTGAATTTCATTTGTTTTTAATGAGAAATAAAATAAATGTTGTTATTTTATTAGTGTATTTAATATTTTTCTAACCAAAGACAATATATTTTTTAATGATTTCTTTTAACCCTGGTTAACGAAAGTGTCAAGTGTCAAACATCGCAAGGAATAAATCAGGCATGACAAGAATTCGTTCAATGTTTAGCATTTGAAAAACATTGAAGCAGCCTTGTACTTTAGCGTCCTTCAATTAAAACTCAGTTTCTAAACGTTTTATTTGCACCCTCACAATACCCAGTTCCTGCCTAGTAAAAAATTATGAAAATCTTTTCCACCCTGCTGGTAGGTATGAGAGACTCCTATACCCGTATAACTGACTTTTAAATAATAAATGGAAATAACTTTTAATTAAAACATAATTTTGAAATCTAAACAATAGCTCTATATCAAAAAAATAAACAATTCTAAAATAAAAATATTGAATTAGTTTATTAGCAATGGAAATATAATTTTCAAAGGTATCGAACTATTTTTTGAAATCCAAACAACGGTCCATGAGAAAAGATAAACAAAGATAACATAAAAATATGAAAGTGTTTTATTTGAAATGTAAATATAATTTTGAAAGGAATCTAATTACTTTCCGATTTCCAATCAACGCTTTTTAGAAAAAAATATATTAACAATAATTATAAAATAAAAATATCAACAGTAATAAAGTGTATAAATTGCGATTCAAATATAATTATAAAGAAATCGAACTACTTTCCAAAATCTCCTTAATGCTTATCGCTTGCTAAGTAGATAGTATGTCCCTCATTTATTTTTCCATTGTTTAAAAGCCTAATTTTTACTGTGTTTTTATTTTTATCAATAATTACCGTATAGGAGCATTTTTCACTTTTAGTTGTTATTGATAATGAGTTTAATTAATTACAGCATAACCCTAGACCGTTTTGAGTATCTAAAAAAAATATTTACTTTTATTTCGAATAGTATTTAATAAGTGTTTTGATAATTTAATAAATAAAAAAATATTGTCAATAAGGTTATCGACTTGTAATAGATTGTCAACGAGAAATATGTACATATGTATATATTCTTCATATTGGTTCTATGCTTAGTCATGTTAAAAAGTATTATTGCTTCGTTTAAGTATACTAATTTTATTACTAAAATGAATCCACATAATTTGACAAAAAGAAATATATATGTTCTGGTTAAAGAAAAATCTAAATATTTCATTTGACAACTCCTTCAACCCATAATATTTTGTCAAAATCCCGACTACTTAAAATTAATCTCTTTTTGTTAAAGCCTTCGTTTATAACTGCTTCTTTCAAGTTTCGTGTATGTTTACGTAATGAAACTCTTGTGTGATTTCCTGGTGGATATCCCACAACTAGAAGAAGGGTGTTCTTGATATCCAAGCCGACCGGTTTCCGTCCTGGCAGATGTTTTAATGTAAATAAAATTTGGGCCTATCTTATCTTGGTGGTGCTAGGGTAATGAAAGGCCTATAACCGATTAGGTAAATAAACGTCCTTCCAACGAGTGTTTATTTTCAGGCCGATCCATTCAACTGTTTTCAACTCTTGTATTTCAATGAAGACTTGATGAACACTCCTAGGGCTAAGAACCCGTCCGATTCATTCATTCCCTCAAAATTCATATCAATTAATTAATAATTTCACATAGCTCACTGATTTCCATGGTAATTTGACCGTTATTAGAGGATATTATCTACAGAAAATAAATAGAAAAGGTGAAACGATCCCATTTTGTAGATTAGAATCGCATCGATTAGGATGAATTTATTTTCCTCATAGCTTAATTTAAAATCAATGAGTACCGTTCCCACCCCCTCTTTAGACAAGGACATAAAAAAAAATGTATATTAATAGCACTTTTACTCAGTAATATTTTATGTCTTTAAATGAAAATGGACCGAATTCAAATATTTAATTACGATTCACAACGTTGCTAAGCACTCATATTTTAAATTAGTTTCATCATAATTCGTGAAATTTTATTTATTTATTTATATGTATCATCGATAATACTATAATTAGATTTGATAGAATATATCATGATTGAGGCAGATCTTTAGGCCAAGGCCGTTTTAATGTTCTTCGAACAGGTAACTGGGAGGAGGAAAGAGAAGAAACAATTGGAATAGTTGGTAAAACAGTGAAATGTAGTGAATTTGTCGCGTATTATCTTTGTGTACTATATTTTTTCGAATTATTTTTTGTTATATTGTTTGGATTTCGTTCATGCACACTTGTTTCGTGGACTCACAAACCTCTGATCCGTATGTCCAGCGGTATGTATTCTTCTTAGGTTTCTTAAGTTAATTTCGTGAAGTTAGTTTCGTAAATTTAGTTCTTTAGTCTAGTAGGTGCGATAGCTGATTGAACCATCTTGATTCATAAAATAAAAAATATTATATAATATTCGTTTGGATCACAATCATATCTCCATTATAATAATATACCCACTTGTTATCATCATCTTGAAACTCTTTCAATTTGTTAATATTACTTAGAAATTTTCATTAACTTTCTTCCGGTTTCTTTTAAATTGCTCTCGTTTAAAAAAATATTCCCTTACCCGGAAAGGTCAGATGACGTCATGCTAAAGGTATAGGAAAGGTGATTCAAGAAGGTGACTCCATATATTTCTCCGAATGTGACCTAACTTTCAAAACTGTGTATCGTATAGATGTGATCATGTTATTAAAGGTTTGATTGAGAAGTTGTAGAAAGGATACGCCTGGAAAAATGGTTGTGGTGTTTAATATTTTTTGTTTTTATTAATTTATTCTTGTCTCTTGGTTTACTTCCTTAAGCTTGTATTTCTTTTATTTTCTGTATTATATATTTTATAAATTTATAATTTATTATAGTGCGACTATATTTAATTTTTTGGTGTGATACGGAATTTCAAGAATATATTTTCTGTTGAAATTTAAATGTAATTCTCGATACATTTTGATTAAGTTATTTTGTAATGGGGAAAACAACTCGTTCTCAAGGGGTTATGACCCCGCCCCCTCCTCCCAACACTGATATACTCACCAGTAGGCCTGACAACCCCAGGACCAAAATGATTCAGTCTGATGAGTTACTGTTCATTTCCCCTGAATCATTCATAAACCGCTCAGTAAAACAATTTGCCTCTTTTAGACAGTTCAAGAACTCTCCGCACAAGAGCCAATTGATTATCTAACATATGTTTTTGTAATCTTATAACTTCAATTGAGAGAAAAAAAAAAAAAAAGTCAAATTAAAAGATAAAAGATAAAGTCTTAAGAGGAAAAATTTTATCGAGATTTCAGGGAAAAATATTTTTCATTCTCGTATTCGCCTTTTAAGCAGTTAAATTCGTAGTTTCCGAGAACTGACTACGAGTAATCAGAATGAGGTTGCTTGGAGCATGATGCACTATCAATTCTTTTTCGGCAGTAAATAAACATAGGCAGAATCCAGAAATTTTCTGAGGGGGGTGTACTTTTTTATTGTATAAATTTGTATCCATGGAGGAACTAATTTAAAATAATAGTGCATATTTACGTTTTAGGTTACTATTAATGTGTAAATCCAATCCATTTTTATTTAAGGAGTTAAAAAAAATAGTAAAGATAGTCCTTTTTATACACAAATATTAATAGTTGATTGGTGTCTTCTCCTCTTGGGTTTGAATTATTGGGATTCATACCTTTTTGGGGGTGTGGGGGATGCCCTTGATTGACGAGCTGACAAAATTGTTTATTTTTTATTTTTTTTGTTGTATAAAGAAAAAATATTGTAAATTAACTGAAGCGGACTTTATTTGCTGAAATAACTAACAAATAAATTTTATTAAAGAAAATTGTTTATAGTTTAGCCCTTATCTATCTTTACTGTGTGTATTACAAATACCGGTTATCAATTAATTGAAGGTTCAATTATCCAGAGGAAAAGTACCTTTCATACATTTAGTGAGTTATTTAATCAAATTTAATTTGATTTAGATTGAACATTTTCTATGTTTATTATTTCTTTTTAGTAAATTTTTTTTTTATTACTGGAATGTGCATTTTCTTTTTAACGTTTTAGGCTCAAAATAACTCAGGTCTTTAAGGCCGATTTCAGATAAATTAAATTTAAAAATTAATATAATATTACTGCCCAATCCTTCACTATGGCTGATGATTAATACAATATACATGTAAAAGTTATAATTCTGATGACCTTATGAAAGGTGAAAAGCCTAAAAGTGAAGAGAACACTTAGATGTTAATGATAAAGTCGTTGAAAGGTGCCTCCTAGTCACGGCTTTCTAGATAATTTTCTGCCTTTCAACTTGATCAGATAAATAACTAGCTTGTTCCGGTCGATAGCACTGCAAATATGTCGCCATATTTTCTATATTGATTATTATTTTCTCTACTTTTCCTTACTTATTAATTTATTTTGTGATTTTTTTTTTCCAGAATAGTAGGTATGTTGAGCATAGTAGCGGCAGAAAATAGGATTTCTGTCTCATGGCAACATTCCTTAAATTGTCGCGTCTAATATATATTCTGAAGGCCCTTCTCCAGGATTCCGTTTTAACAATTACTAACTTTTCCATATTCCGTTTTCCAACTTCATTCTTATAAAACAATAGACAGCAAGAATACATTATTAAATATAGATTTAAAATATAGGGTGTGCTGCATTTCTGGCTATCCTCTTTTCTAAGTCATTTTCCAAAAGAGTTTTGAGTTGTTAAAAAAGGAGAAAAAACTTTTGAAAAAAAAATCGTGAATGCTGCCATGTGGAATATATAATGAATGACTATAATTAGGCTGTCGACCCTTTATTACAAGGTCGCTTACTGTATGAATATTAAAATAAAGTTACTCTCTTTTACCCCCTTGTCTTCGAATATCATTAAACATAGCTTGTTTCTTTTATTTTGAATGGACGAACTAAATCAATAAAAAAACTGCTGAATGTGTGAAGCAGAAACAAATAGCAAACTTTTTATACATACATTTCCATCCACTAAGCTCCTCAATTCATTAAATTTATGTTGAAATTGCTGCAATCATTTTTCTAGTACTGATAGGTTTACAATTTAAATAAGTTATTATCTTAATAGATTATTATTTAAAACTTGTAAAGATTATCCCATATTTTTACTTTCACTTACCTCTATGTGAAATATATAGTAAGTGGAAGTATTGCGATCGTGAAAAATTTCGACTTCCGGTTTTCAACGGAAATACACGTTTTGGGACCCCCTGAGTCGAAATAACGAAGTCCCGCGAAATGGTCTGTGTGTGTGTGTGTGTGTGTGTGTGTGTGTGTGTGTGTGTGTGTGTGTGTGTGTGTGTGTGTGTGTGTGTGTGTGTGTGTGTGTGTGAACAGCTCAAAAACTATAAACCGTGCGAAACTGAAATTGGGTATTTAGTGTAGGTATATGCCCGCGATGTGACAGCAAAAATTTCATCAAAATTGCTCAAAGGGAGGGGGTACTTTATTTAATAACTTTGGTTTCATTTTCACGTGGTTTTTTTTATTTACTCAAAAACGGTTTTAACGATTTTGATCAAATTCGGTATTTGATGTATGTATATGCCTAAGATGCGATAGCCAACATTTCATCAAAATTGGTCCAACGGAGCGGGCACTTTATTTTATAATTTTTTTCCAATTTTTACCTTTTTTTTGATGATATCAAAAACGGCTTTAACGATTTTTATAAAATTCGTTATGTTTAATGAAAATTATATGTTCTTTAATATCGGGTAAGCTTTATCATTATTAAAATGTTCTGAGGGGGCTTTTTTTTGGGGGGGGGAGAGGGTTGGGGCCTTTTTTGTTTGTTTCTTTCTTATAAAGCACCTTTGTTTTTGTTTACATGAAGCAATTAATGGTCTCTCGTTAGGCCTAAAAAAAGAAATGGCTAAATATGAGATATGATCAAAATAAAGAAAACATAAAGAGGAGAAAAAAAAAAATATTCAGTCAACTCATAAAACCCGTTGAGCCCACGCATGCGGAGTGCGCCTTTAATGACAGACCATTGTTCATAATTAAAGCCGTTCTGCTCATTTGAGAAGTGGCAATTAACAAAACGCATTTATTTCTAATCTAAGTAAGTTGGTAAGTGAAAGTTGTGTGTTGCGAGCACGCACCAGATTTTTTAATATCGAAAAGTTAAGTTCCTGCAGATGTGAACTGATAAAACGCAATATATTAAAATTGCACAATATTTTATTAAAAACTAAGTTTTGATGTGCAATGAATAGCAGTTTTAATTTCTTTAGGATGCTTGAAATAGCTAGAGATATAAAACGACTTAAGTGTCCTTTTTAAGTTTTTTGAACTATAATTCGGAAGATTTGCGAATTGGCATCAATGTTTTGATATCAGAGCTTTGTTCTAAACTAATTTCGGTTCTCTGAGTGTTGTAATTCATAAAAATCATGGGACTCGTTTTTAATAATTTAATGCTTCTTAATATTCACTTTTAAACACCACATTTAATTAGTTGTATTTAATATGAATATAAGTTATTTCCTAAATGTTTTGAGACGTCATTATGTGACGCTCATATTTCAACGGCAATTATTACAATACTTGAGTAGTATAACTGTTGAACATAGCTCGCTAATTGATAATTTTGTTTGCCTTAACATTATTCGTACTTTAATTACTCCTGTTTCTGCTTTTACAATCTCCGCCATTTCCTGGGCAAATATCCATAATGACTAACTTATTTTCTTATCATTTTACCTTTCTTTATATCCCATTATTTCCTGAATGATTCATAAGTACACGATGTCAATACTGACGTAATATTAACACACATTGTGTTAATATTACGAGGTGATAATATAAATAATTCTTTCGCACGATTAGAAAGATGTATGTATTTGCAACAAAGCACGGTAATATAAAACATGATTTTTTTTTAACATTATAGTAACAACAACAATATAAGCGGTTGCCTGTGGTGTAGTAGTTAGCATAGAAACTTACTATACCAAAGGCTTCGCGTCCCGAGGAAGCCCTAGGATTTGTTAATGGGAGTAAAAAAATCCTTGTCCATGCCGTCCCTCGGATAGGACGTAAAATGGATGTCCCGAGCCTTTACGATGTCAGGTACTCGTTAAAGATCCCTATCCTAATTATACATGGATAGGCAAAATTTAGGACTCCAACTGTGGCATCGTTCGATTAGCCTTACTGGTGACGTTAAAACAAACAAACAACACATTGCATTGTAAACTTATATATCAAAATTGGAGGATTTTTTCTTTTAACAAATCCTTGGCCTCAAGGCGCCTCGGCTGCTCTTCTGGAGCGACGTGAATTTTTTTCCTATACAAAATATAATACTACTATTTTATAAAATGTATATGGAACACTAAGCTCATATATCCCATTAAGTTTTTCAATGCCCCATCAATCAATTATTTTTTATTTTAAATAATTATAATTATTTTTTATCTAAACAAATCGCATCAGATGTGAAGTTAACTACGTGTTTTGGCCGTATTGTATGCACCGGAGTAGTCATACAACAAAGACACCGTTGACTGCCCGTTCTCAATATAGATAGCACTAAGACAAATTAAATGTATTTTCTATTATGGTAAAATAGGAAGTGTCCTTATTTGGTTTCATCGATGGTTAATTCAGATAAATTATGTAAATTTCTCTGGTTCAATAACCTTACAAAAGAAAGAAACTTTTGTTCGGAATTTCGATATGTCTGAGAGTTAGTTGTAAACAAAATTTATGTAGGAAAAGTTTAATATGTCTTCATGTTTCAGAACTCTTGTGTGAAAGAAGTGATGCCCATACTTGTATTTTTTATTGAAAACAGAAAATATATTCAAAATTTTGTATTATTATTGTAAATTAACGGTTATCGGCTAAGCCGGTTATTATTTTCTTCAATATTAATTTGGTTGAAAATCGAATCGGTTTTTAATACCGGAAATACTCAAGTTATTCCTGGATTCAGGTGTTCAATGGTAGTACGATGAATCGCCTTATCATGGGTTTTGACTGAGAGGTGGCCCTTTGTCAGTGACAACGGATTATTGGATATTTATAGTCAAAACCGTTGTTACATAAAACAAAAAAAAAAAAAAGGTTCAACCGGTTATTTAGTACCATATTCGCCGGTTTCGGTTGTAACCGCCCCGTTTTCGACGTCCCTAGTATCAACAACTCAAAGGATAGCTATTGGGTTACTTTAGAAAAAAGGATCGTTTAAGTTCTGAAATGAAAAATTACCAATGATCTTGGCTTCGTTAATAATATCGTCGAAATATTCGTGGAACTTTTCCACTAATTACTATCGCTCTCAGATCTTTCGTGAGTTAAAACTGCACAGTGTTGAACCGGTATCTAGAAAATTAGCTTCTGTAAAGGTCACCGTCTAACTGCGCTTCTACACTAGACTTTTATTGGAAATTTGATGATAAATACCAAAGAATTTAACCTCATGAAATGTTCTATTTTTCTTATCATGGAAGGAAATTACCCAGCAACTTAAACTTCCCTGAGAAATAATAGAGGAATAAGGTTTACTGGAATGATCTGTGATAATATGGCGCAACTAAGTAGAAGTTGGGCTTTGCTTCGTAGGGACTCTAACGATTTTCCAATCATGACCTGTCGGCCGCAAGTTGTGTTTGTTGACTCGACCTGGAAGCGAAGCCCTTCTAATGGAGAACAAATACAAACAGTTAGAGCACACTCGCTGACGTATGACCTCTTTCTTTTCTAGCTATATTGAGATTGCTATTTTCACCGAGGAAATTCCGCAGAATTCTCCTACGCGGTAGGGGTATTAACTCTAGATTCCAAGACGTGCGATCGAAACCCTGCATTGCTAGATATTACAATGCTTTGTTTGTATCTCGAGAATTTCTATTTTTTTTTTTTAATAATTAATTAATTAAGAGCGTCGGTCAACAATAATAGCAAAGTATTAAAAGAAAATCTATTTGTTTCCGATTTTTTGTACTAGTCTCCTTGCAGTTATTGGAGTTTTCTCCTAGTATTTTAAGACAAACAGCGATGTAGATGTGTATTCCTCGGCGGGATGTTTCCTCTGTGGGTCACTTTTATTTATCTTAAACGGACTGAGCATTTGCACACATTTAGTTTTGCTTTCATAATAACTTTTTTTTTTTTTTTTTTTTTAACTCGAAGTTATCAAATTTACTTGATAATATAAAAGAACTTTTAGGATTTTTTTATTTTTTTTTTAATTCATCAAAACCTTTGCACTAAAAGTCTGCATCAAAACCTTTGTAACTAAAAGTCTGGGTGACATTTTGCCCATTGCCAAAGGATCCTCGTCCAAAGGATGGTTCTCAAAACAAAAAGCAAATATTCAAGAAATCTTTATGGCACAGAGAGTCAGATTACTATTCCAAAAAAATTTCTGGTTTCTTTTTTTAGTTTTCCTTCCTCCAGTAACCCTGCCTGGAGGGAGTTTAATTTTTTGTTCTGTGCATACCACTATTCTATACAATGTACATAATAGCGGTGTCCCCGCTGGTACCGCTGAGGCCATATGATGCCAACTAGATTGCGACGCTTAAAAAAGCTCTAGAAACATCAAACAATTGGAAGGTTGTAACACAAAAAAGTTCGCCAATTTCTCATAGAAAAAAATAACTGATCTTCTACAAGACTTGCAACACAATATGGCATAGGATGCATCCATCTATTTTTCCTCAACCAACGCCCGCGCCTCCGGACTATGCTGGAGCACTCAAGAATAAAAAAGTACAGTACGGTACATGAAGGAGTACCGCTTTTCTATTACACCCAAAGCAGAATCCTCATAATACCACCAAAAGACTACAACGTATCTTCTGAAGTTACCAAAAAGGAGTTCAGAGGCAAAATAAGCCATACATAATTGAGTTAGGTATAAAGAACATCAGAAACCTCAAAGAAGGAAAAATATTAGTTGAAAAACAGATTGGCGGGACTTCAAAAACATTCAAGAGAAACTTAAGGATGTTAGCTCTTAATGACGAGCCTACCTAAAAGTAGAATCCCAAAATTATTATCAAAAGATAACCTCATCGAAACACTTATTAGCCAATTCTTTTTGTTTCTCAGCATACCCTGAAAACTGCATAGAAAATTTCATCTTATAAATTACAAATGTTAACTTAGGTAAATAAAAAATTTGTACCGAATGAGAACACAGTCCCTTCTAAACTGCTACAGGTACTTATGATTTTTTATTGTTATTAGTTCATTCGCTATTACTTTTTATTCATCTTTTAACCATTAAAAACTTGAATTCTGAATGCTTCCTAACTCTTCATTTAACCGCCTCAAAGAATTGCTTTGACCTTAGAATTTAGACATGGATATGTCTTATGAATGGGGTTCGATCCTTTATCCGATCCGTTTTTGTTTTTTTCACCTTCAAAATTGTAACATACCTTTTATTTACTTCCTATTCATCCTAACCCTCTTGCCTCCAACTTTGCTTCCTCCTCTGAAAAGAAGATGGATTCGAGTGCTACCAGTAGGTAGTTACTCCACACGTCTTTTCATGTCGTTATGTACATATATCAAATTTACTTATGATATTATACTTATATGCAGTTGTAAATTTCAATAAATAAATTATATTTTTTAAAAAACCTTTTATTTAGGTACTCTTCGAGTATGTGACTTTACAGCCGGACCGTGTCGAAGACATGTCTGATTTTCTTGCCTCTCATCGATATGATCTGGCTATAAATTCATACACACAAAGAGTTAGCACCTATCAATTATAAAATAATGTGTATGTAAATTCCTTCTTTCTTTCTTTACCTTCTATACTTCGATAGGCCCGTCTTTCCGCAAACCCAATCTCTCCCTGACTGGGAAAAGCAGTAGATCATGAATAGACATGTCCATGATCTATTGTTTTCCCCTATTTACATTTGTTATTTCATTTATGCAGCTTCAAAGCTAATCTTCCAAGTACCTCGATTATGTACTCATTAATATTATAGAGTATGTTATAAATAACATTTAGCCATATTCACCTACAATTTATTTATTTAGTTGTTATATTATGACATAGTGTCATTAACATTGGCGGATCCATGGCAAAGGCTGTGGGGGCAGCCCCCTTTGGAAAAACTTGCGTTTTAAAGACGGAATCTAATTCTACTAAAAGTAAGGTAAAGAACAAATAATATGCAGAACAAATAGAATTTTAGTTTTAGGAAACGAACATAAAGGTAAAAAAGCTAATTGACAAGTGCTGTGGAGCTGCAGCTTATAACCGGTTGGATCCTTCCATGGTAATTAGCGAATGCTTAAATATTAAATATTTTCCTTGGTAAATATTCCTGTGAGATAATCAAAGGCAGTATTTGAATTTCCTGCGGTGTTTGAGCGAAGAAAGCAAAGAGACCTTGAAGCCCGGCTCCGTGTGGAAAGGCAGATCCCGATTTGAAAGGTCACTTTCCCCAGCAACCCATTTGTTGAAATTCGCAACAAAGGCTTGAGGTCAAGAAACAAGGCTGCAGCGTCTTATCATCTTTACCTTCAGCCAGGATTGGCTCATTCAGGCCCTACAGCATCTCAAGTAGTCTTTAGTTCAAATCTTATTTTTATTCAAGGAATCGACCTTGGGTTTCTTCTAATGTATTCACCTTGTCTCGTAAACAACTATTGTTTTATCTCAGGTATTGCTACCCCTTTGAAAGAGAGCAGTCTTCGACCTTATCAGCAAAATAATTTTAAAAAGGTTCTTCAACCTTTCGAAGTATGAAATTTTTTAATATTAATATTACAATGTATTAAATAAACTAGAAACATCTCGTGTTTAAACGTTTACATTTAGTACTGGTACAATCACACACTGAATCTGGAGACTTGACTATAATGGAAGGGTTGCTGATATTCTTGAAATTTTCACTTTAAAATATAAGTGGATTTTCGTTCAATTTTTATTTGTCAGCTGACTGGAGTAAGAGCTAACCAAAGAAAAACAAGATTTTTATATTTTAAAGTTGATATTTATTTTTGGTTATTCAAATCTGAAACTTATGTCAATCATCGAAAAGTATAATTTATGTTGTTTCCTACTATCCCAGGTATTATTTTTTGTTTGTTAATATTTACTTATTCTAAACTGACCACTATTATACATGTTGCTTTCGATTTTGACTGTTTTTTTTTTTTTTAATTTTTAAAAACAAATAAAATAAATAAATTTAAATTAAAGGATATTGATATATTTTATTCAAATAAACTGTTCCTTCTTCAAATACATTTCAGATCACGTGGCTTAACCTTTTCTATTCTGGGTGAATCGCATGGCGGTCTTAAAACTCATATTTAGTCGGTATAAGACTAAAATGAACTAAGCGCCAAACCAATTTAAGAAATTAAGTTTTTTTTTTAAATACCAATGATTATTTTTTTCTTATATATAAATCATGCTTCTTTATATTTGAATAATATAAAAGACAAAGTATACTACGTTGTATTTCAAAACCGATAGAAGCAAGCCCTATTTCATAAAATTCAAGTTTCTAAAAATGAAAAGTTTGAAGCTTTAATTGAACTTTGGCTTTAAACGAACCATTTGTCATGGTTATTGTTTGCTGAAGTCAGGATCACCTAAAATAATTCTTTCACCTTAAAAATAAAATAAAAATATAAACAAAACGATATAGTTTCTGCCTTTTAAAAGAATTTTACCTCTATAAACAGAGCAAAACTTTTTCGCAAGAGAAAAATACGTGCAGTTGCACTTAATACATGCATAACTGTTTAACATTAGATTTTAGATAGATTTTTTTTTTTTTTTAGATAATCATGTTTTATTATATGTATAGTAAAGCTATACAAAGTAATATATTACAATAAAAACACACTATGACAATGGTTAATACCGTCTGCCAGGAGTTGCCTCTATAAACATCTTAGGTTAGAATTAAATAATAAAAGAATAAAACAAACTTAAAAAAAACTAAATAAAAAATAAAGGCCTTCAATAAACATAAAAAAGATACTTAATACTTTTTACACATCTGTTAGTCTATTATGAATCTAAATTTTAATTAAAATTAAATTCTGCAATTAAAAATTTTCTGTACCTTAAAACACATTTCATAAACCCTTATAGCCTGTGCCAATCCTTCCCATTTAAAAAATCTATAATTGGATGCTTACTTAGCTGAATAGAGCCAAAATATTTCTTTCTATAAGAATTGAAGGGAGGGCACATGGCTACTATGTGATATGTATCTTCATCCTCATTTAAATTACACATGGAGCACGTATAAACAATACCCTCCAACCAAGGTTTACTATTGAAGTAAAAAAATTCACCTCTTGTTTTAAATATTGTTTGAATTAAGTCCATACTATGCTCATTATTAATGTAACTAACTTTAAAATCTAATTCTTTGTACAGCGAATGATATTCAGCGGCTGAGACGGACATCATCAACTCTTTTCTAAAAAATTCTTGGGCTTTACCTATTATATTATACATTTGGTTGCGCCAACGTTCCACTGATTCAAATACAATATCTAAATTGCATTCCAACATATTTGCTATTGTTTTCCATTCCTTAAACCAAAAATTATACAGCTATAACTCAGTATTTTACAAATGTAATTTACATGCAACTTCAAGTAATTGTGGTACAGTAAATTTCTACCAGTCTCTAAGTACAACATATAATTAGGTGTGTTAGATGGTAGACGAAATAGCTTTTTTAAAAAAAATCTATTAAGACCCTCGAGCTCCTGATAGTTATGATACCCCCAGACTTGCGCCCCATATAACAACACCGAACGAACGACTGAGTTAAAGAGATTATACTTTGCAGTAATGGGCACCTTATTGTTGCAAAATACATCTGACCAAACACTATTGATGGCTAGCTTGGCGGATTGCACTTTCTCTTTTAAGTGATCTTGCAGTGAGAGATTATTAGTAAGTGTGATAGGTACCTAAATATTTACATTGCTTCACAACCTCAATCTCCTCCCCTTGATATTTCCATTTGTATTTAAATCTGTCTGCCTTTCCTCTTGCCTTTTTAAATATCATTATTTTTGTTTTGTTTATGTTTAATATCAAACCCCATTTAACTAGATACTCTTCCAGTTTCGCTATCATATCTGCAAGCCTGCTATCACACCTGCTTGGTGTGTCTGAGATCATAACTATATCATCCGCAAACATTAACACGTTTACTATAGTGTGGCCAACTTTTATTCCCCCTCCTACTTCTTTTCCTAAATCATTTATGAATAGTGAAAACAGAATTGGGCTCAGTGTGCAACCTTGTCTTAGGCCTATAGTGGTCGAAAAGGGTTTAGTTATTCCTTTTTGTGTCCAAATAACCGCGTTTGTGTCAGTATATATATTTTTTAAAGCCGTTAGGAACTTCGAAAAAACGCCCATTCTCTCAAGCTTGTACATTAATGCTGAACGATTGACAGTGTCGAAAGCTGATTTAAGGTCGACAAACATTGTATAAACTTTTTTATTCCTAGGGTATTGCTGCACTAAATTCATTAAGACAAATATATTATCGCAAGTTCCTAAACCTCTCCTAAAGCATGCCTGACTTTCATCTAATATCTTGTTTTCCTCTACCCAATTATTCAGCCTTTCAGATAGGAGTCCTGTGTAAAGCTTCTCTACCGCGTTTATAAATGATATGGCCCAATAATTGCCAGGATCCGATGTACAGCCCTTCTTAAACAGTGGGTACAAAATAGAGGTCCCGAAATCATTTATTAGTTTTCCGGTTTGATAATAGACATTAAAGATTTTCAAAAGTATACTTAAAAAATTTTCTGGGGCTTCTTTATAAAATTCATTCGGGACTCTATCGATACCCGGTGCTTTATTTGCTTTTAGTTTATTTAAAACAAATCGGAATTCCGTAAGGCTAAATTCGTCATCTAAGTATGAATTAAGGACTATCGGCGTGTCGATGTTCATTTCCGCGGTCGGTGCGTTACCATATAAGTGTTTAAAATACTGGGTCCATTTCTCAGCAGTTATAGAGGGGCTCATCAATCGTTTTTTACCCTTCGAAGTATTTACCGATTCCCAAAATTCACGAGAATCTTTACATTTATTAAATTTTGCAGTTAGGATATTTAAGAACTCAACTTTCTTTTTTGAACAAATTTCTTTAATTTTGCACTAATTTTTAAATATTTGTTCTTGATCACAGTTGCATTGCTTTTTCTAAAAACATTCAAAAGTTTAAATGTGAGTTTTCTATAATTTTCACATTCCCAATCAAACCAGGGTTGCTTTTTATTTAATTTGGCGCTATTCGGCCCACTATTACCACTACAATCACTGCAGAGTTTAATTAATTCTACTAAATATTTGATACTAATAACATCGGAATTTTGGAGAATTAAATTATTAACAGAGCAAAACTTTTTCTCAAGAGAAAAATACGTGCAGTTGCACTTAATACATGCATAGCTGTTTAACATTATCGCTATTTAAACTTGGTTTATTCCACTTCACATAGTGAGCAACATTAATACAGTGGCTAATCCAGGGGATGCGCCCCCCCCCTGGTAGATGAGGACATCAATCAATTATTACTATTTCTTTATAAAAAGGGCTACCTTTAATAACATTTTAAACTCCTTAAATGAAAGATTGATTATTTTCAAGCAATTTATAGAAATTTACTAATATTTCAAATTAGGTCCTTTATGACCCAAAAAAAAAAAAAATGCGCCCCCTTCAGAAAATTTCTGGATCCGCTACTGCATTAATAACCTATCATTCGTTAACTTCTCTTAGGAACAATAACAAAGTAAATTATAATAGTCGAAATAGAAAGAAAAAAATTTGTTTAAAGTTTGGCCAATGTCATTCACTATATAAGTGTTTTGTATTTCGAAGACAGAGATTTTCAAAAATATAGATACTTTTGAATTTTCGAATCAAAGGTCATACTTTTACAACGTAGTTCCTCAAAATTACTTAAGGAAGTATTTATTATGTATTTAGTTTTGATATTGAGGCCAATCTGTTACGTTACCCCGATTCGTGCGAGCTATCTAGAGTCATTTTTTAGGTCAAACTTTAAAGCATAACAAAGTTAATAGCTAAGTAATAAAGATTAATCCTTGGAAAAATAACGAGAACATTATCTTTTTGTTTTATTTGTTTACATTACATTGCTATTCGATGCCTCAACGCAAAAACAGCCATATAAATAAATTTATCAATATCATAATTTTATTAGTTTATTTTCTGTGTTAGAAATGTTATTTATTGTATTTGATAAGCATAATTTCATTTTTTTTTTCCAACGTTAATTATCGTGCATCAAAAATATCAAGAAATAACTACTTTTATCAGTTCTCAATACTTGAATTTCTCTGATCTATTTCTTGTGCTAGTCTATTTTTAAAAGGAATTTCGTGAAGATCTGCATTCCGTCTTCCTCCGTAAAAAAAAATGGAGACTAGTACACGAAATTTGTAGCTGGAAACCAGACGAATTTTAATCCTAATATTAAAATTTTATGTTATTATTGTGTCATTATAGAATTTGATTCTACCTTAAGCCATAACAACTTGATAATAAAGAAAAAGTGAGTTGAAAAATCGGCTATTGTATTTTCTGTGGGTTGTATAAAAAAAAAAAAAAAACCTAAGTCCTATCCTGATTTAAGGGGGTATAGCTCCCTCTATGTTTATTCAGAGCGTTTAAGGAGGTTAGGTGGCAGTAATATTAGTGAAATCCCATCGCGTCTTTTTCAGTTAAAAAGAGCTTTTATGAGCTTCATTAGATCCGCTCGCTACACTCGCCCTTGAGAGATAAATAAACCCCCAAACGGGTCCTTTTCAGTGGAGATCTAAACGGCGCCATATTGCTACGTCCAGAAGGAGCACAGAGGAACTAGTACCAATAAGGCGTTGATCCTAAAGGAAATACCTACAAATTTATATATCACTATGTACTTTTTTTTCTCACTCATTTATCCTCAGCAGCAAAACAAGAAAGGGTACATTTCTTAAGTCGTTGTGCTTAAGTTGGTTCGGTGTGGTTACAACATTAGTCTAGTTCTACAAGGGGACTTTAAAGGTCATATGGGTGCATCATAACGTGAATCACGGGTTTATTTAATCTTAGTATATTCGTTTTGATTATTTTTGTTTATTATTGGACGAATAGGTAATTCTTACATTTGAGGAATTAATAAGAGGTTATTTTTGGCGTTAGATAATGATGAGTAAATTGTATTTTTACTAATAGTGAAGGGTTTTCTTAAATTACTTATTTCCTTATTTAAAATCCTCTTGGTAATGGTTCTGCCGTGGTTATTGTTATTAAGTGTTTTATTTTTTTCACAAAAATAATTCAAACTCAAGGGCAATAGGTATGTGTATAGTTCCCTTACTAGTACCGATGGTAACCAAGCCCACATTCCTTCCCAGTGTCGGTAGCCGTATTCTTTTCCCCGCGGTTGGGAACAAGGCATCCCTCACACCAGCAATGATAGCCCGGGCCCGACCTCAGGTGCTTATACACCTCGACAAAAAATCATTTCACTGGAAATTGAATCCCCTGACCCCTGGAGCCTCCAGCAGAGCTGCGTGTTTTCTATCAAAACTATTCACTCTCAGAATTCCACGATATTCTTTCTTCGCGATAATAGCCATTCTAAAGGATTCGAACATCAAAATGATTATGAGATAAGTATAACAGATTAATAATTATGTATATATATATTTTATTTTATTATTGAATGAAATATTTATTTTATTTCATTCAATAAACACTTCCATCTTTTCTTTCTAAAAGAATGTTATTCAATTCCTTGAGTTTCAATTTCATTCATAGGCTGATCCAGCCGTTTGTGAAGAGAGGGTTGGGGCAGCCCCACACCCCTTTCCCTGGATCTACCAATCAGCTTCTTTAATCTTATATTCCTTTCCTACAACTAAAATTCTACTTGTCCTGCATATTATTTGTTCTTTACCTTTCTTCATTACCATTAGTTAACTTAAATTCTATCGTTAAATGACGATATCTCCAATAGGGGTCTCTCCATGGATCCGCCAGTGATTTCATTGCACATTTCACACTTTTTGCACACTCTTACGTATTTTTTTAAATATTGAATTCTGTGAAAAATTAATATTTCATTATCAAAAATTTCCACTTTAGTTATAAATTATTTATATAATCATGAATCATTTTTTACCTCTTGTAGAATTCTGTACCCTTGATAACGAACGTCTTCCATTTAAAGCAATAGTCTCCTTCACTTGTTTCGGAAACTTTTTTTAAATAGATTAAAAATATTCCAATTGTTTCCACATAGGATTTCCACTTAGGATCGGAGCAATATTAGAACACATCCACTTATTTTAAGTAGGGAATAAAACAAATAAAATATTTTAGTCCGTTACTTATAAGTTTTTATTATATTTAAGCTTTGCCAGTTCTGAATTACCGTCCCCATAATTTCGCACATAATTTTCCTTTTTAGATATCATTAATTTTCGTTGGCATAGTTACTCTATCATAATTTTATTTTGCGTTTTACCATACTGAAAATTTCAGATTATCTAATTTTTCATTCTGAAAAAATTATTATCTAGTGGACAGGTTCCTAAACTTACATATTATCGGTTTATTTGTTTACACCATTAGGACTTTACAATGGCGACAACTTGGCCATCTAGAGTTATTGTCAAACTAAATTATAAATCGTGGGATGTAAAATTAATCTAATTTTATTTCTTAAATTTATAATATTTCTTTTGTTACTGCCAGGTCGTAAATATACATGCCTGTCCAATATATTTTATGGTTAAACCTGATCAAACTCTGATGAGAAAATGAACGATCTTGGAAAATTCCGTGTCAACCTTATTTCGGAAATTGAGTCCTTGTTTACAGGTTAACTTATCTCAGTAGATGATCTAAATGTTAGGTTAGTGAGTCATGCCACTGTTATTTAGTAATGACTGTCAATTTCTCTCTCTCTCTTAGTTACCTTATCTCACAAGTAGTATTTTATTTTTAATTATTTTTTCTCAAGCAATTTTTACGATTTCTCTTAATTCTCTAAATCGTTGAGCAAATGATATTCTTCATGAGCTTCTTAAGTACCTACAAGAACATTTCTTTCAATGTTCACTCGACTTGTTGGATTGGAGGAGGTATGCGGGTTAGTTGGCGGTTTAAGTCTAATTTCTTCTTAAAGATTTCTTAAATTAAAGAAAGACATAGTTAATGTTTAACATCGTTGTGTGTAGGATTTGTGGAAAATCCTCAATACGCAATTGAATCCGATTTTTTTTTTTATTAAGCTTTCATTTGAATTTCAGATACCACGGAAGCGAATCCGTTTATAAATAAAAGCCGTTAAAAAAAAGTAGGATGCAGAGAACGTTATAATTGAAGCACGCATTGAGTACGACACTCGCATTTCCAATCCTGAAAGTAAAATAAATTTTCTATAGTACCCAAACTTTGAGTAGGTAGTTATAAAAAAAAAAATCTGAGCATAAAAATTGACCTATACTTATTTATAATTAAATTTAGTGGTATTATTAATTTTAAAGGATTTATTATAATAAATCTATAAACTAATAACTATAAGTACATTTCTTAATAAACTAATAAATCTAAATCATAAAACATTTTGATCGTTTCACTTACCCCCTCTCCCACCGCTAAATGCATTAAATGTTTATGTTTATAATAAATATTTTTTTTATTTATTTTACAAGTAGAAATATATATGTTTCTCTCTCTTGATAATATAAATGTTTTTATAAATAATGAGCTAAGAAAATCTATTTATTATTAGCAATGTTGCATGCTACACAATTTCACCGAAACTTTGTTTGATCAAATACGCAAGTTACTTTCCACAACAAGTGTAATATTCTGTGTTTATTTATTTATTTAAAAAGTGGTTACAGACTTGGAAGTTATAAAATAATTTGGATCTTTATCTATATCTAATATCTACTGATATTTAATCTATTTTCTAAATTACAGACGTTTCGACCTCCAGGGCGTCCTTTGTGTATGTTAAATTACTGCATCCTACTGCATTGTAATCAGATTACTAATAACTAATAATTATTTGAGTGGAAATGCTTTTTATTTAGTTAGTTTCCACAAAGAGTGTAATGTTCTGTGTTTTTTTTTAGTATAAAAAAAGTAAACGAAAGGCAAAACCTTGAAGCTGCTGAAACTCTAAATGTTTTCACAAGCATCGCGTTCTACTCATTTTTTGAGGTTCCTATATTTTTAAAATAACTTATTCGAAGTTATTTTGGGAATTTTATGTTCTTTTTAGACAAAACTTGGTCGCTCAGAATCAGGTTAGGGGTATTCGTATTAAATGAGAGAATCATTAGTGAGTGTAATGATATTAATGATAACTTTTCGCCTCCTGTGTTTGGAGATTCTCATGATGCACTTCAATATTTTACAAATCGTTCTTTATTGGTCTATGGATATAGCCAATTATAGTAAATTATCATACAATATTGCGTTATCTTGAGCCATTTTTTAAAATAATAATCGTCCTAAATTTAAAGTGTTATTGGTGTGAATCAAGTGATTCGCTATATATGCTTTATTGTTTAACACCTTTTGTTTATCTTGGTCTTAGCATGATGGATATGGGTCGTTGCGGCATTGTAATCTCCGATAAGACTGCAAATAACCTGCTTGAGTCACTCATTTTAAAAGTGGAGATAATGTAACCTGTTTTAATCCACAAGTAAGCTTCGGTTTACCCTTATGTGATAATATTTGTTTTAAATTTTCCTTGCTGTGTCATTTTCAAATGACATAATACTACTGAAATGAAATTTATAAATTTTCCGTCTATGATTGCAATGAAAATATTATATTACTAATATTATAATGAAACCTATAAAAAGAAATATGAATCTATAGTATGTTAATTTTATGATCGGAATTCAACAATACTATGACGGGGAGCCACACGGTACAATGAAAGGAGATTATCTTTTATGTAGGTTTATTTTTTTTTTCCTGCTGTTCTCATACAAGAATATATTTATTATTATTATACCACACTAATGTCAAGTAAATTAACATATTGAGTGTAAGGATAAATAATCCGAAATCATTTAAAAAACATCATTTATTTTGTAAATCTTTAAATAATAAAAATATTCTGTCTCATGAAAGAAGAGGCCTCAAACAAGTGACAACTGAAGCGAAAGTATCCAAAATTATAGGCGGGCGCAATCGAATATAGGGTGCGCTAGTAGTTTTGCAAAATGTCGGAAAGAACGGTGTTAGACATAGTTGATGTGATAGAGATAATTGGTAATTTTAAAAGACCATTAATTGAAGGGCAGGCTATTCTTGATGCAAACCACATATTTACATGTGGAATAATATCTAAAAATAAAAAAACAGTTATTTTACAAGCCTCGTGCCTTTAAACTAGCAATCTTAAAGGACTGCCCCATCAAATAAAAGTGGATATCAAATTTATTAATAATAATAAGCAATTTCCTTGTCATTGTACGTGTCAAGCTGGTAGTTCTGGTAAATGCAAACACATCATTGTAACTTTACTCGACGTTTTTCGGTTAGTAATAACATTAATTACCTATTCACACAATCATTGTTATGACAGCTTAGATTCTTTGTCATATTATTTATTTATTTGTCAAAACTTTCAGGCTTCGCATTGAAAACATGGAACAATGAAGCACAACGGATGTAATAGAAAAATGGGGAAAATTAAAAAAGAAAAACAAATCTATGACACTATGGTCTCAATGTTATTTGCATAAAACTAGCATTTTGGAATAATAAAATGTCAAATACTAATATTTACCTGGATAAATATAGTCTCTTTCTTTAAAATAAAGACTACATATCGTCATATGTTTCGAAACAGGCTTATCTATTCTTAATTTTACAATCCACTCTTTAAGAAGCTTTTTATTTTTTGGAAATAAAAGGGAATGACACGTCTTTTGATTTTCTAATTGAACACTGAGGGACCGAGCAATACCTATTAGATATTTTTCAAATGATTTTTTGCTCAATCGGGTTTTAATTATGGAAAAATAAATTAAAAACGCCAAAAAACCCTATGAATCCCAGGTAATGGCCCCGCTTTTATCCCCGTTTCTCTAGTTCCTGCAGCGCCGTCGCAGAAGCAGCACTGTCGCTTGAGCCCGCCTATAAATTAGAAATTTTAAAATCTTACGTCGAGATCAGCTGTTCATTGGAAAATGAATAACCAATCTCTAAATACCAACTTACAGCAGCCATTTATGTGACCAACATGCTCTTAAGGAGGCAAATAAAAAGTAGCAAGATAAGAGACCTCCTAACTTCAATTAAAGGACTATAAATCAATACCGGAACTGGGTACCGTTTTTTATCATTCTTTAAAGTTCTGGAGCTAATTGAATTAATACATTTGCTGATAGTCACTTCATCGCGACCGTTGTCACATAAGTGAAGTATAAATAGAATATAAATAGAAGGATTTAAAAAATATATACATATAAATAATTTATGCATACAAAACAATTATTTGTATAGGAGTGTCATGGTATAGTCAGTTTATTATTAGATCTTGAATAAATTGCCAGAACAAACAAAGAGACATCCAACATAACTCCTATTACCTCGATTTTATGCTGTTCTGTTGTAATAAAATAAAATATTCCTCATGAAATTTTCAAAGATAATCCGTTCTCGATTGTCTTATAGATTTGTATATGCATATGAATAATAAGTCACTAAGTTCACCAACCATTGCCTCCTCTCTCTGCTGAAAACCTAAATCGAGTGAAAACTGAATCAAACCTTTATAGCTTGTATTAAACCTGAAACTTCTTGGTGTAATCATCACACAAAAAATAACCTGCTTCATCCATACCTATGATTTCTTTAATTTTAACAATTAGTAATAAAAAAAAAATGAAAATCAAATAAGATAAACGATAGGACGGGATAATAATATCCTTACGTTGACAATTATTGAATGCCGGGAGTTCTGTTCCCACGATACATTTCACTCAAAATGTTTTCATTGTGTCTATCATGTTTTCTCCCCGATTTTTCATTTTTATAAATAAATCTAAATTAATCAGTTTATTAATATCTTGTTCTGTATATTTCTTGACCGTATCTCATCTTTGTCTCAGATTGTTAATAGTGATATAACCATTGTATTGAATTATCCACTTTCTTCGTTATGGCACAATGATTCGTATCCCACGATTGAATATCTGATCACAGGAAAATGTTATATAACCCTTCATTTCCGTCTTATCTCCTATTTCATGTACTGTGTATGCATGTATTTTTAAAACTTAGAGTAATCAAGTTTCTATAGTAAAAAAAAAGGGTCTTTATTTTTTATAGAATGATTAGGTTTATTTTTGTAGAAACGAAAACATGCAACGACCCTTTTTTTAAATAAATCAAACCAGAATTGTTTGATTTTTTTATGCTCGTTAAAATTATGGTGGTCATATTTACGCAAGTTGATCGGTTAAACTTCTTACTTATTCTTTAACCTATAAGTAATCGATTTTTTTGTGGGGAGAGGGTCCGTAGGTCACTTGTACACCCAAACCCTCCTGGATCAACCAGGGTACATCGCAATGTACAACCGTTCACTTACATCTTTCTAAACCCCAGACCTTAGTAGTGTTTGTTGCACAGGTACTGATGTATAAGTTCGTTCATACAGTGAAAAAATAGAAAAACGAGCTATATCAGTATGATTCGCAAATGTGGTAAGCTTCCTAATTTATGTAATAGTTTTGTTATATTGTCTTGAGGCTTGGAAAGCTATTTAACGCACGATAAGATTTCTATCCCATTTTTATATTTGCCTACGTAATAGTTGCCAATCCTTGCGAAACTATTTGGCCTCTTTACTAAATCGAAGTGTTTTTCATTTATAGACATTAATGCTTCTAAATTGAAATAGGATTGTTCCTGTTATCTACTATCTATTTTCATTCAATTTGAGCTATAACCGCAATTGTGAAACGTCCCTCTATTATAAAACCAAATGTGATAAAATCACAAAAGACAATTTTATGTAAATAAATGAAATGCATCCGAAAAAGTACAAATAATATCTTCTAAAATAGGAAATTATGAGTAATTATTTCAAAGTTTGGATGTTTATTTTGTAATCTAAGGACGATTTGAAAAAAGATGAATATGCCCGAAAGGGAATTCTTCCGTATCAAAGGAAGTATGACCTTTATGATATCATTCAAAGGAAATGAACATATGTGTAAAGGAAAAAAATTATATAAAAAGCATATTTAAATGTACCTGTCATCCGAACAGTTTGTAACTATTATTTCTCTAATAAATAGATAAAATTCCTCGTCCTCCCTGAAAAAATTCAAAATGTTTCGACCGGCGATTTGACAACTCGTGTTCGTGCCCTGAGACTTGGCTTCCCTCTATACAGACCGGATCATTGGGGCACTATGCATTAAGATTTCTGGGAGTCGATACGATCCATAACCCGAAGATAGGTCTGCTATAAGAAAGGCCCTGACAGCCGTCAGTTAGGGAGCGATTTCGGGAGGGCAACGCCCCGCCCGCTCCGCCACTCGCACCTTCCGCCCAAACATTTCCACCTCGACCTCCCTTCTTGTCTAAGGACAATCATTTCTTTTGGAATCCTTTTGTTTACTCCCCTCGTCTTCTGCCGATGGGATAATGATCAACTATTCCCAGCTAACGGTCCAAGTTTAAGAGCTTCCTGGCTTAAATGCATGCGCTTAAACGACGGTTTAGATAAATAATACCCCAAATGCCAGAAATGGCTAGGAAGAGGGAAAAAAAGTTGGGCTAAAAAGACAAATTCAACATCTTAACGTGATAAAGTGTAATTTAAAATTTAGCACTAAACATATCTCTTTATCCACATATTAATAAAATGTATGATTTAATTAAATTCTTCATTCTATGCCCAATGTGCATATGTCATTGTATTTTACTGGTTTAGAGATCCATTTTCCAAACAAAACAATAACCCATGGTACAGATTAAAATAGCCAATATATAGAGGTGTGTAACAGTCAACTGTTTTTCAACAATCCCTGATGAAGATCCACGTGTAGATTTCGAAACGTTGGCTTTTCAAAATTAAAAAAAGTTCAACTGAAAATCCTGATTATTAATCATCCTATACTAAAATAATCAATATAACAAGTTTTTCTCCGAAATCCCTTTACTAGTTAGTTGTCTTATCGTGGGAAAATTCTTATTTACTAAAATGAATAAAAAGAAAAGAAAAAAAAAACAAACATTTTGGTGGTAAGAACGTTAATAAAGAATAAAGAACGGGGGCCATTCAACTGAAATAATTTACATAGTAACCACGGATATATTTTCTATCCTCTTATTCATTCATTTTCTATTTCATCATCCTCTAATTTAAAGTATAATTAAGTAAGGGTGAGCCTAGAAAAATTGATGAAATGTTTTGACAACTCAAAATGAATTAATATAATATAATTTTACAATTATATAATGACAGTACATGAGCTATGATTATCACATTTCATGATTTATTTCCTGTATTTTTAATATTAAAATCTTTATTTTCCATAATACTCAAAAACAAAAATAAACAAATTAGTGTTACTGGATTTTTTTTTTTTTTTTTTTTTTTTTTTTTTTTTTTTTTTTTTTTTTTTTTTTTTTTTTTTTTTTTTTTTTTTTTTGCATTCCCTCTATCTATGAATCGTAATAGTGAACATCACAAACTAAAAAAAAAAAACTAAAAAAAAAAAAATAAATAAAAGAATATTGATAAATAATGTTTCTTGTTTCACGATAGGTTAAATGATTTTCAGGATTTTTAGTTAAAACTTTTTTATTTTGGAAAGTCGACGTTTCGATCCAACTTGTGGATCTTCATCGGGGCTTCTGAGTCAAGAGTGATACAATGACCCCAAAAACTCTTGACTCAGAAGCCCCGATGAAGATCCACAAGTTGGAAACGTTGGCTTTCCAAAATAAAAAAGTTTTAATTGAAAATCCTGATAATCATTAAACCTATCGGATAGTATGAAAGTTGACTATATCTCACCTCTACAGTTTGTTGTTTTATTATATATTTTTTTCTTTACAGAATAATATTTTATCAACGTAAAACTTGAAATAATTATCGAATTAGTAGTTGTTTTTTTCTAGTTGCAAACTGAAACAGTAAAATTTACTTCATGATCCGTTTCATTACCAAAAACTTTGTTACATGCTATCACGTCCTGCTTCATATGCATTAACTCTAATTGCCTAAGGACTTGGAATACAAATATGATCAAACAAACTCTCAGTTATTTCTTTATTAGATCGCCTGGGAGCCACCCGCATTCTAGAGGAAGAGTCATCCAGGTTTTGTGGTGGCCGAAAACCGTTTTGACACAATGGAAAACAGTTAGGCCCTTCACACTGGGGAATTCCGAACATAAAGTCTACCCTTGGCCGGTACATCACTCAGGTACCTACAGATCATTTCGTTCTGAGAAGGATCAAATTACAATAAAATCTTATTAAAATTATAAGATATTTGAATTCAATTTTTAATTGGGATTAAATTTGAACTGATAGACATCGCTTGGTTAATGTAAATAGTTGTTTATATACAAATCAAAAAATATTTAAAAACAGATCCTTGAAGAATTTATTTAATCTACATTATTTTGAAGTGCTGAATATTTTTTAAATTATCATTCATTAAGATTATCGGTGTTGATTGACACAAAAAAAAAGTAAATTATAGAGTACTTTAATGTACTCTACATTAATACTAGGCTATTAGTAACTACATTGATCGCTAGTTTTATATTAGATATCAATTTGTAGTTTGGATTTTTTTTCTTTCATTTTTTAAGGTGGTTAGATCTTAAAGAGAAAATTAATCATTTCGTAAAAATGTTTTTTACTATTTGGGGTCCATTTTTACTTTTATTATTGTTTAATATTACTTTATAATTTATGGTTATCGCAGCTCATTTTATATGTGACAGCATAAATTTCATCAAAATGTATTAAACGGAGGGGACATTTTATTTCTTAAATTTTGTTTCATTTTTACGGTGTTTTTTTTTTCGATTTTCTCAAAACTGTCTTTAACGATTTTGATCATACTCGTCACGTTTAATGAGGATCAAGTAATGTTTAATATCAGATAAGTTTTATCATCAATAAAATGTTCTGAGGGGGTTTAAATCGGGAAGGGTACTTTTTCTTTTCCTAGAAATTACCTTTTAGTTAATGTGGAGAAATTATCTGTCTCTCGCTATGCCTAAAAATAAGAAATGGCTAAATACGAAATAGGAAAATAATCGAGTAAACAGATAAAGGAGAAAAAAGAAAAATATCCGACCACTCATAAAACACGTTTAACACTCGCATGCGCAGTACGCCTTAAACGACACAATTGTTTAAGGAAAGGCGTTCGTCAACAATTCAACTGCCAAAGAGTTGTACAGGTGTTTTGGAACATATATATGTTCTATGGAATTTATATGTTTCCATAGTAACTGAATGATGTTTTCAATAATTACATAGAGAATTATAAAATCTTACGCGATAGAGTATTATGCCTGTATTGCCGAATTATGACAAGTAAAATGTTTTTTTTAACAATACAAATTTTGAGTGTACCTACTTTTGAGAGCAAATACAAACAAAAATAAGGAAATGGATGCACCAGATTTTTTTTCTATTAAAGTGGCTATATCTATTTACATAATACGTTCTACCTTTGTAAGTATTATTTTAAATTAAATTGGTATTTACTATTAGATTAATCCTATGTATTTTTTAATGCCGGAGACAATTCTGACATGGTTAGTCCCTGGCTAAGCTAATATGCCTCGCTCGATTGTTTGCGGACCTTCTACGGAAATTAATCCTCTATTGTAAAGAGAAACAACAAAAGGGCAGAGTGCCTTTCTAATCGCAACACCTCTTATTTTCTCGCTCGGTAAGCTTCTCTTGATGAGCTAGGTCATTGAGTGTTATAAGGTCCTCTGCAAGCCCTCGTCCTCAACACCTACCTATGTATATAATATTAAAACATACTTATATTTAAAACCAAGAGAGGCCGTTGACATTGGACGCATGGGATCATAGACTTGAATAATCCTTCAAAATCAATCTTCAAGTAGTTAACATTCTTGTTTTGTTATCAAAAGCCATGATCAAGCAGGGTTGCTTTAAGATTTTCTACAACCGCAAGTGGATCGCGACAGGATCTTAAAGGTGTAATTGTTACAGTTTAATTATTAGATGAATCGTCAGTTCAGAACTGACGAAGAATTTAAGTTCTGTCGTGAAACTATAATTAATAGTTTAAAGCATGTAATATTGCACTGCCCATTTTCCGATAGTATAAGAAAACGGTACTTGGAAAAATATATGGTTGAGGGTGATGAGGATTTATCAATCCAAAATATACTTACCGTGGATAGCGTGGGGAAACTGAATGATATTTTTTTCTATTTGCAATCAATATGCCAATGATAAACCAATATGATGTCAGTTTTTAATTTTTTAATCTTTTTATGAATATGATGCCAGTTTTTTATTTATTTTTATTTTGCTTATAATTTGTGATACCAGCTTTATTTTCTTTCTTTTTTTTAATTTATGATACCAGGTTTTAATTTTGGTTATATATGATACAATTTTTTTAATTCGTTTATAATTTATCTGTAAATACTTGCGTTGTATATTAGAGAGTGAAATATTAAAATGTGATATAGACTTATGGATAAGTTGTAATTATTGCTTTGTTTTTGTTTTTAACTTAATACTAACCACATTAATACGAAATGGGCCAGACTCAATGGCTACATGTGTAACATTAAAGCCAATAAACCTTAAATAAAAAAAAAAAAAATTATCAGATGAATCGGTTATAGTATAAAAAAAAATTAATTAAGGATAATGACGGTTAACCTGACGAAAAAAGTACCCTCACGTAACGGTTATAGTGTCCTTTAATCCAGAAATTGACTAAACATTCATAATTTTACCACCGCTGTTTCATTACCCTGATAAATTTACTATAGGTACCTTGATTTCACTGCAAATATTCTGAGGCGCAATTGTGGCTATCGAAACAAAAAATTTTCTATTCTTTATAACATTTTTTCCATTGGTTTATTAGCATAGACATGGCTGTTATTTGGCTTAAGAGTAATTTCTGCAAAAGTTTCAGATTTATCTATCTGCTACCTTGCGATTTTTTAAGTAATAAACATAGGGCCCTTGCATATATACATATATATATATATATATATATATATATATATATATATATATATATAAGATTATTATAAAAAATAATCATTAAAATCAAATTACTGTTTGATGTTGAATACTAAAATTTTGAATATGAAATCATTAATAACTTTTCATTTGTATCAACTGCATGCATATGTATTTTTTTTTATTATAATATTTTATTTTATTTTTTGTAGAAAGTTTTACTATAAGCTTTGTTCCAACACGCTGTTCATTCACATTCACGACTTTCCTTTATACTGAGTATGATTTGACTAACAGCTCATAAATCAACAATTACCAAACCAATCTTCGAACCGAAAAACCATCCAATGAAACTCACCATCAAAAAAGATTTGAGGAAGACACATGTATAGAGGAAGACACATGCGCATAATCAAACAATTGTAACACCACATCTAGTCGAGAACTGCTTGTTGTAACAAATCTATTGTCAATTTTCAAAATATTTTAATTCAAACACCGCCACTACCCAGCCGAAGGCGATTATTTCATACATTTTTCTGATGTTTGATCTCGAAGTTTTTATTTCAAATCAAAATCATGAAGGCCTGACCTGGCATGAAGTCAATGGAACAATCGCCCAGGCACAAAGAGTGTTTTGAAGATTTTTTTCTTTCCTATTTACGCGCTGCTGTACTTTGATTAATAAAATTAGTTCCTAATTCTTAGATGAAGGAACATAATTGTCTTAGCGAACCTATTCCTCGTCGTAATGTGAGTTTCCTAAATTATAAGAATTTCCTGAAGTATATTATAATATTTCCTGAAGTAAATCCTTGATTGAACCTCTTCAGCTTTATAATAGATAATTTACGGGCACACCGAAGGGAAACTTGTAAAAAGTCGCTAGAATTTCGCATGAAGCGCAAGATAAGAGTGATAAATAAGAAAAAGGCTGTCTGTTTGCTAAAGGATGAGATTTTATATATGTATTTCACTAAAGATAATCTATTGTAGGTCACAAAAAAACAACAACAATAAATCGTTTTACGGATGGTTATAACCACAACTCCGCTTCAGAATATTTGCGGTGAAATGTAGTTGTTAGGGTAATGGACCAGCGGTGGTAAAATTAAGAGAGTTTTAGTTAATTTCTAGATTAAAGGACACTGTCACCGTTACATGCGGGTAATTTTTTCGTCATGTTAACCTACATTATTTTTAATTAATTATTTTATTATTATCATAACCGATTCATCTGATAATTAAGATGATAAGTAACATCCGTAAGCGGTTTATAATAATTAAATGTTTGATGAGCAGCACTTAGGTAGGTACTCAATTTCGATAATTGATTGCACTCATCTCGAAGTCCACCATGGACTCGCTAACTCTCCCCTCAAGAAGTAATCACTCCTGGGCAGTTATTACGGCCGAGACGGCGCTGTTGACCTAAAAAAGAGTTAGTTTGCTGATGGCTACCTTCCGTGCTGATCCGGCCAAACACGAACCACCCTAATGCGAAGAATGACTTCACGAGGTCTTTGGTTGGCAGTCTCAGATCTGTACACGCACTTTTTGTTGTGTAAACAACGCAACACATCTCCAAGCTGGATGGAAATGTTTTACTCTCTTATGTTAACAGGGAACATTAATAGTTGAATTCAAGATCGGATTTAGATTTGTATTTATCTTTTTTTTCTTTTCTCTTGTGGTGATTATGTAACTTGTTTCTCTTTATTTTCTACACAAAGCGTGGAATGCACCCATCTAATTTGAGTCTCATAATCACGTGTTGTCTTTTTCCTGGTAGCGCTTTTATTTTAGTATTTTTCGTGAGTTTATATTATTAGTATTAAAAAAGAGAGTGGTCTAAGCAATTACTTTTAGGTTTTTACTTTCACTTACCTATATATGAAATATATAGTAAGTGGAAGTATTGCGGTCGTGAAAAATTTCGACTTCCGGTTTTCAACGGAAATACACGTTTTGGGACCCCCTGAGTCGAAATAACCAAGTCCCGCGAAATGGTCTGTGCGTGTGTGTGTGTGTGTGTGTGTGTGTGTGTGTGAACAGACTAGCTCAAAAACTATAAACCGTGGGAACCTGAAATTGGGTATTTAGTGTAGGTATATGCCCGCGATGTGACAGCAAAAATTTCATCAAAATTGCTCAAAGGGAGGGGGTACTTTATTAAATAACTTTTTACGTTTTTTTTCGATTTTCTCAAAAACGGCTCTAACGATTTTGGTTAAACTGAGTATTTTATCTATGTATATGCCCGTGATATGACTATAAAAATTTCATCAAAATTGATTAACCGGAGGGGGGACTTTACTTAATAAATGTTCTATCATTTTCACGTGTTTTTTTTTTATTTACTCAAAAACGGTTTTAACGATTTTGATCAAACTGGGTATTTGATATATTTATATGCCCGAGATATGACTGAAAATTTCATCAAAATTGATCAACCGGAGGGGGAACTTTACTTAACAAATTTTGTATCATTTTCACGTGTTTTTTTTTTATTTACTCAAAAACGGTTTTAACGATTTTGATCAAACTGTGTATTTGATGTATGTATATGCTAAAGATGTGATAGCCCACATTTCATCAAAATTGGTCCAACGGAGCGGGCACTTTATTTTATAATTTTTTCCAATTTTTACCTTTTTTTCGATGATCTCAAAAACGGCTTTAACGATTTTTATCAAATTCGTCATGTTTAATGAAAATTAGATTTTCTTTAATATCAGGTAAGCTTTATCATTATTAAAATGTTCTGAGGGGGCTTTTTTGGGGGGGGGGGGGCTTTTTGTTTGTTTCTTTCTTTCTTATAAAGTACCATTGTTTTTGTTTACATGGAGAAATTAACTGTCTCTCGTTACGCCTAAAAATAAGAAATGGCTAAATATGAGATATGATAAAAATAAAGAAAACATAAAGAGGAGAAAAAAAAAATATTCAGTCAACTCATAAAACTCGTTGAGCCCACGCATGCGGAGTGCGCCATTAATGACAGACCATTGTTCATAATTAAAGCTGTTCTGTTCATTTGAGGAGTATCAATTAACAAAACGCATTAATTTGTAATCTAAGTAAGTTGGTAAGTGAAAGTTGTGTGTTGCGAGCACGCATCAGATTTTTTCTAAGCTATTTATTTAACTGTCATGTTCCTTTAAAAGTACAAACAATTATTGATACTCTAATATTTGAGAGTGGTCATGACCATGACCACATGAACTCTTCTTAAATTGTTATCACCAATGAAGGTTTTTTTAATATTCGGTTATTAACTCTTCTTCTTTATACAAAGTAAGTCTCACTATTAATAATGGTTCAATTAAATAGTATTCTTGTTGGAATTATAAACTGTTGCAATAGTTTTAATCAGTAATTTAAATTTCTTTGAATGTATGAAACTTGACCAGTTCTATTGAAAATAGGTCTCACAGACACTTCTTGACGTGATTTACGATATGGTATTTAAAACTTTTGTACCTCTTCCGCTTTTTTGTTGAAGATCGAAACGAACATTGGGCCGTTTGTTTCGGAGATATAGTATATTGCTTCACGTCATTATGTCCCCTTCCCACCATTCTAGGTCCTCATATTGTCTTTAATCTCCTAATGGGGCTAAATTGATTAGTTTTCTTTTGCTTTGGTGTACGAGTTATGAGAAACTCAAAATTTTCTAGCTCTTAATGCTACCTATGGACTCCTGTTTCCATATTTATTCATTATTTATTCCATATATATAAATGTACATACATATGTGTTATTAAAGCTTTCTTATCAAGTTGAGTGTATTTTACCTTAGGAGGTAATGTGGAGTGGAGTGTTTAGAGTGAACGCCATGGTAACTCCGATACTGTCCTACTTCTTAGCGACTAGTAAAATATACTTTTAAATTTAGTTAAGAATATAATTCGAAAGCTTCTCGCCCAGTCAGTACGCTGTTGATTTTTCGAGCAACTTAGTTAAAATTTTAATAATTATTTAAATGATGCGAAGAGGGAGGTTGTTTGTTTTTTCCGCTGGGGATGGTCCTGCGTGGCCGGTTGCACCTGACAACCGACATATGATTGGGAATTCGAATACTTATATCAAGTTCAAACCCGGAGCCAGGGGACATTTAATAATACTCGGCATTAATTCCCTGCCCTGGGAAAGCCCGTATAGCCCAAACGCAAGGAAGTTGAGGACCAAAAAGTCCGAATCGATTTGATACACCTCCAGGGTAACCTTCGCTATGCCACACGTAGCCTGATAGGAGTACGGTACAAAAATAAAAGGTCGGCTGTTGATGTTAGGAGCTCCTTTTACACATAACTTGATGCTCATCAACTTTTATCTAACCCTAATTCATAAGTTGTGAAAGTTTACTTGTTACAGTCGTCGAAACATGGAGCTTTAATCATTTTCCCGCCAAAGAAGTAAAAACTGCTAATCTTTGATGATTAATTTTAGCTAAACGACCTAATTGATTTTAACTTCAAATAAGTTATTACATGCAAAAAAAAAATCTTTTAATTTCGTTTTATCTAAAATGCAAAAGAAAAAAAACGCGTTTTTTAAACCACTGAGCACTACTAATAGTTCCATGTTTTAATTGGTATCTCTACACTTGAGCGAGCTACTTTCAAAATTGAGGAGCTCTATTTATACAGAATTCGTTCCAAAACTCCTTTACTTTTTTCCTTTGAAGAACCCTTTTTCGAGTTTTGAAGACATTTGAACGTGTGCATTGCATTTGTCTGCCAAAGAACGAAAACAGTCTATTTGCGATGATAGATTTTAACGTCAAGTAAGTCAATCGACTCGATATTTTAAGCCGTTTATTTTTTTTATAAAAAAAATTTTCTTTAAAAACTTGACAACTTTCTGGTCTTATTGTCTTCTTGCAGGACAGCATCCGAAGATACAGTCATTGATTTATTGGTTACTAAACCCAAAAAGCCTCCATGTGCTGTAGATTTAAGTGTTTTTTTATTCATTTCATATTATCATTATTTATTTTTTCTTCTCGGGTTTTCACCATTTATTGTTATTATTATTAACATTATTATTTTTGAATTGTATTTTTCCAACTTATGATCCATCTACGATATACAGCAATATATAATTAGCCGTTTTAAATTTTTCGAAAACATATACTTTATAAATTATAGCAAACCAAGGCCATATCTAAGCGAAACGCTCATTGCTCCTAATCACTACTGCATTTGCTACCGTTTAAAGATAAGTGAAGGACGTTCAATTGGCAATTGTAGGAAATTAAACACATTGACACCTATTTGCTTTTTCAAGTTAATCGATTTATCGTGAATCGAGGACATAGCATCGAATTCGATCCATGATAGTCTTTTGGACATTCAGGAATTGAGATTCTCCAATTAATATGTTGACATGATCATTTCCTAATCTTGTGTTGTTTTAATAGCATCTTCCCAACATTATACTCAAATGCGGACATGGGTTTATTGTCCTGCATCCTTCAAACATTAAAGGAATATTAGGATCACGCGTTCACATTCGGACCGTCAACTTTAAATAAAAAATTATCGAGGCAAATGAATGTTACCGGAAATTATTGATGAAATTATTGTTCGCTAGTTTAGAGGAATTTAAAGAAATATATTTATTTTTTAATTACAGTATCAATACATAAACATCTTTATATCTTTTGTATTGGAACTAAATCGGAAAATTTACCATAATAATAACTTCCACCGAAGGTTGGCTTACAACACAACCTTACAGAAAATTTCAAATCCCCGAACTACTCGTTCAGCCCTTTTTAATGTCAACAAACATAGAGTAATCAGAAACGGTAATTTTTTCATTCACCGCATTATAATCTTATGAGAAAAATATCAAAGCGATTGAATGATGTTTGCTAAATATTAAATTTACTTACAATATGAATATTACGAACAATTCACTGACCAAAACTGTGAGCTTTTATTGGTTTTATAAACTTATAACAAAATTCAACTTGCCTCTTCCAAAAATCATTGTCCTGGAAATTCTAGGTAGTCCCTTTTATAAAACTACTCTATTTTTCCTTAAATCCATTTCTGACCTATCTGTACTTCGCAAGTAAATATCTTACTATTGGGAAAAATATTTCAAGGAGAAATTTTCCTTACAAATTAAAACAGTATTTCATCCTTTAAAGATAACGTGATAAGTTCACCATCATTTACTAGATAGGAAATTGAGGGCGTGTCTGGTAAAAAAATTAATAATTACTTAAGCTCTTCATTAATTAATTTGCAGTGCCTGTGTGATATTTTAATATACTTGGTTGCTTTTATTTTTCATTATTCATTATGACGTGAGATATTCTGCATTCCATTACTTTTACTCATGCCACACCATTACTGCTGTGTTTACAAGGTATAATAAAGGGTATTTGATAAAAATGTAATCATAAAATGAACTCTGGTATTCATTAGGCTGTCTTGACCGTTTCCCTAGTCTCTCGGAGATGGGCTTGTTCATTAAAACAAAACATCTCTTAAGTAAAGACAAAACAGAGGATAGTAGTAGACAGGCTACCTTACAAAACCCAACGTTTATACAGCGCAAAATAATAAGTCATATCATTGGGGAAAATTTTTTTTTGTCGAGAATCGCAAAAGTGCAATATAAATAGCATCAGTCGTATTGAACGGATTGCATTTAAATTTCAAATCATATCCCTCACTCCTTTGACATGGCCACAGCTCAAAAATCGGCAATTTTTAGTTATGACCGTTTTCTGAATGCGCTAAAAGATTAGTTTATCCTTGAAATATCGCCATTTTTTGACTCCACCAAGTAACATCTCTGAAATTAATAAGAACGTCATAAGTCAAAACGGATTGTTTAAAATTTGAAAATTTCTTCGGCTTACAAGCGAAACACATTAAGTCAAAACTTTCTATTTTTGAGATATTTATTATCAACAAAGAAGAAAGCAAAAAGATCAAACAGGGAAGATTCCATCAAAATCATTATAATCTGTTTAATAAAAAGCAAGAATAATTTCTGTAAAATTATAAATATCTAAAAATTTCATTGTTAGTGTGTTTCACTTGTATACCAACCAGGTTATGGTTTGTTTTATTTTAAAAAAAAGAAAGAAAGTCTATTAATATCCAAAACGATCTGCGCATACAGTGGCACTGTCAGGCGATAAAATATGGTGGGGCTCCCTGCAGGGAGGGAACTGGGGGTTTCGAAAAATCTTTCATATTGAGATATTAGGTTGTTGACAGGAGTGAGCAATATGGAGATCAGGATAGTTAATTTTTCTACTTAGCACTTAACTGCTGCGACTCAAGGTCAGGGTTTGGAACCTGGTTATTGGGAGATTATTTCCATTCTTTTGAAAAAGCCATGGGTAGACCTTGGGTTCTGAAGACCCTCGTGGGGCACAGCTTTGAATTGTGTTATTTTTAAATAATAGTAATTCATAAATATTTAAGTGGAAAAACCTGATCGAGCGTGATCTCCCCCAATCACATGTTTTCATAATTTCCGAAACCAGTCGCTATCTCATAATAAACTTGAGATCCCATAACCCTTTGTGGGTTTTAGCGGTACGGTCTGATACAAACTTTTTCCCCCTTAGGCTACTTGTACATTTTAGAATAAATACCTAGATGAAATATATAGTCAGGGAAACCACTGCAATCGTGAAATACTTCTACTTCCGGTATTTAGCGGAAATTTCAGCTCTGAGTCGTATAACCAAGTCAGGTCTGTGTGTGAACAGACTTGCTGTAAAACTATTCGCCGTAAACTAAATCATGGCATAAATTTATAAATCGTTAAACAATCTTTTCACTTTAATGGGAAAAAGAAAACTTTGAGCGAAGATGAGAAAATTGGAGAAAGAGTACGTGCTGTTAAGAATATTTATCGATTGGAAAAAACATACGGCAATCGGTTCCCTTTCATGGATACTATTTAATTTAACCGCATTTTTTTTTACTGTTGATTTAAATTAAGATATATTAACATTCCCTGTATATTTGAAAATTAAGTGTAGCCAACTTCGTTTGTAAAACACAACTTTATGAAGTACTGACGAAATTACTTTCCAGTAAAATAAAAAAAATCTCGTGGAAAAAAGTGAAAGTTGTATTATGCGCTCACCTCACTTAATTTTTTTAATAATTAACTTAACCCTGTTTTGATCCAAAGGATTGGCCAATGAATAGTATAAATACACATAAAAATCTGATCAGCTTAAACTCTTAGGCCCATAAACAGAACCTAATGCTTATGTGACCTGCGATAGTTGTAGGAGAAGGTAGAAGAGGGGCTTGAAAATTATGTTCAACCCATTTAATAATTGAAATATTTGAGGAGTGACATTATCAGCATTTCAGTGACATTACAGGTTTTCCGGCCTATACTTGGCATGCTTACATTAGGTATGTCTTCCATCATGCTGCTGCAGTCCGATCAGGCAGTGCAAGGAAATCTTCCCTTCCCAATAGAGGAGCAGTTGGTTAAGGCCTAAGAATGGGTTGATTTCCTGACCTTTTAATCTTAGCTCCTTCGAGGTCTGACATCTCCTATAATTTGCTGGGTGATCTCCTCGGCATTTATTAACAGGTTAACAGGTTTATCTCCTGGCTTCTGACATGAGGCATTTTTATGATTTTGCCTGCACATCTAGGAGCATGATTGCAGTAGGCCTTATTGTGACCATACTGTTGGCCCCTATTGAATTGAGGAACCATTTTCTTCTCCCTAGGTTCTTCAATAGTCACCCGGCTTTATAATATACCTCTTAAATTAAAGATTTTTTTCGTTATATGTTTGCTGATTTACATCTACATTATTGGTGCCTTTTTAAATCTTGATATCGAGGTCACCTTTGGTATAGTGGTTAGCATGGCAAACTACAATACTAAAGGTCGCAGGTTCCCGCCCTTTAGGCCCAGCGGTGGCCCTACGATTTTTTAATGGGAGTAAAAAACTCTTAGCCATGCCGTCCTTCGGATAGGAGGTAAAATGGAGGCCACGAGCCTGTACGATATCAGGTACTCGTTAAAGATCCCTATCCTCATTATACCTGGATAGGCAAAATTTAGGAATCCCACTGTAGCAACATCCAATTAGCCTTAGTGGCATACAGTGACGTTAAACAAGCAAACAAACAAACAAAAAAATCTTGCTATCACATTGGTGACATTTACTGCCACATGAGTATCCTCTTTGGCTGCCTCAATAATAAGTGATTATGGTATTGAGAAGTAAAAGTTTTTAATCACCACTTGTGGACATCTGTCTATCAAGAGACTAATGATTTAATGATAAGAACTTGGAATATCTGAGTATATGCAAATATTTTTTTCATTGATTTTAATTTGAAGCTGAGGACCCACATATTGTAGGAACTTTATCAATGATTTGTAATTGTCAACTACATTAACATATGTATGTGGAGAATTATCATTATTATGATTGTTGTCATTAGTATTTACCTGTTTATCATTATGTTTCGGAGGTGCTTCTTCATTATTAGATAGCAGGTAATACTTGTGGTTTAAAATATCAGGAGCCCAGGAAATAACAGGAGCCTCTTTTCCTGTCACAGATCTCTTTCAACATTGGATGGTCTCTTGTGACCTGTTACTTCTTCACAGATAACTGTTTCATTCTGTGAATTATTTTATGCAACGAATCTATTGTATCCATGACAGTAGGTTAGTCCTACGTGGAGGTCATATTTAAATTTTCCTTGGCACACTTTGACACTGATTAGTTCTTTCGGTAAAAAAATTCTTTTGTTAAAACACACAAAATAACCTTTATTTTATCATGAAACATCTAAAAAAAGTCACATTTAAATAATATAACCTTTTTCAACAATGTTAATCACTGTACAATCTTTATTCTTAATTTATACCTAGAGACTAATTTTTTTCCCCCTTTCTTAATCGAGTGATTTCCATTTTAATTTATTTGTTTCAGGTGCAAGTCTACTACGAGTCATTGTGCTCTGACAGCATAGCATTCTTCACAAACAAGCTTATACCTACATACACTCATAAAGGCTTTAATTTCTCTAGTATCACACCCACAGTTGAGATTATACCTTTTGGAAAAGCTTCGAAAAATGTAAGTTCGTTAGACAATATATTTTTTTTATATACAAAATATTTCTATCATTTTATTTCTGTTTGTTTTAGTTAATCAAATGTATTTTATTTTTAAAAGATTTTTGTTGTTTTTTAAAAACTTTTGTAGCAAGTTAATGCCTTATGAGGGGTCAAGTAAAAAAATGATGAAATTCCATATTTTGTCGAAAGTGAGTTTTAAACAGTATCTTAAAATGGCTAGTGACTTAAAGCAACAACAGACGATCACAAGGAAAAAAGTTTTGTTTTAACATGGAGAATTTTCACTACCAATTGATATTATATTAATATAATATATTAATTATTTTAATATATAAATTTATTAATATATAAATTACCAATTTATATAAATAGTTCCAAACAGTAATTTTTATGCAATCATATTTATGTAGCTATTCTGCTTCGTTATTGACTATTAATATGAATTAGAGATAACAGATATAATTTTAAAGTTTTCATTTTAAGAATGAATGATTAAAAATGTTTGATAATGTGATATTTTCATTTCTTCTGTGTTTGAATTGATAAACTATTAAATTATCAATAACAAAAAAACTTACTATTTACAAAGTACTAATACGACCAGTATGGACTTACGGGATAGGACTATTGGGTTCTGCAAAACCCTCAAACATCCAAAGAATTCAGTCATTCCAGTACAAGGTATTGAGGAAAATAGCAGACGTACCATACTATGTGACAAATGACTTACTGCATAAAGACCAGAATAACCCAACAGTTATCTATACAGCCACACAATACTACAAAAACTTTCACCAAATAATAAACCCCTTAGCACAGACACTAACATCAAACATAAACCCTTACATTCCACCCCGACGACTTTTGAGGCGGTGGGCGAGAGATATGCTAATTTAGTATAAAGTTAGCAATTCGTCCAATAGTAGTTCAACCGATTTGCTTATTGCTAATTTGCAGATTGCAAATCACACAAAAATGACACATTTTTGGATTTTATAAAAACTATTAAAGGTTTCAATAATAAAAATTGCCCAGAAATTTTTTTTTAGAAATAAATCTTCAGATTCAGTTTTAATCTTCTTCTTCTTCTTCCTCCTCCTTGGTGCCTTTCAGCGTGGAGGGGCCTCGTCAATCCATTTTCGCCAGCCATCTCGGTCCTTCGCCAGCGTCCTCATAGCACCCAGCTGCTTGCCTCTCTTTTCTCCCAGCTTGGTGATAACGTCCGACCATGTTTTCCGAGGTCGACCCCTCGGCTTTTTATCCGTCGGTCTTGCCTCGAAAAACTTCCGGGGCTCCCTTTCCTCTTTCATCCTCACCACATGCCCAAACCATTTGAGTGCTTTCCTTTCTAGCGTTTCTATTAGTGGTGTCGCCCTTAGTTTTTCTCTAATCCTTTCATTACGGATATGGTCTCTCCTGGTTCGGCCAGCAACTCTCCTTAGGTATTTCATTTCGGATGCTGTTAGTCTGCTTTTATGCTTATCAAGTAGGACCCAGCTTTCACATCCGTACAGAAGGGTTGGGAGGTACAGCGTATTGTATATAATCATTTTTGTCTTGTTTTCGACCTCTCGTTTCCCTATGACAGTGTTGCATATTTGATAATAGACGCCATTTGCTTTTTGAATTCTATTAGATAGTTCCTGGTCTATTTTCCCGTTCCTTTCAACAACTGTTCCCAAGTACGTATATTCATCAGCCACCTCCAGGGTCTTACCTCTACAGTTTATCTGCATGTCTTCAGCAGCTCTTCCTATCTGCATAACTTTGCTTTTATCCTCGTTTATCAGCATCCCTTTTCTTCCTAGTTCTGCTTCCCATTCTATGATGGCTTGCTGTAGTGATTCTGTCGAGTCTGCTATGAGGACAATATCATCCGCATATACAAGAGCTTGGGCAAGTATTGTTCTTAAATTCCATTTTCCTATAATTGCTCTTGCTGTTCTTCGTTTGCAGATTTTTAGGATCTCATCCATGAATATAATGAAGAGTAATGGGCTGAGACTATCGCCCTGTTTGACTCCTCTATCCATCCTGAAGCTCCTGGATTCCTTCCCATTGATCCTCACTATTCCTTTTGAGTCTTTATATGTAGATTGAATTGCTTTAATAAGGTCTCCTGGGATGTTCTTCTTTTTTAGTGCGTTCCAGATCTCACTCCTAGGAACTGAATCAAATGCTGCCCTTATGTCTAGGAATGCCATATAGATGTTTTTGTCTCGTTCCCATGCTTTCTCCATTATAGTCCTCAAAGCGAAAATGTGGTCCTGAGTTTGTCTTAATGGCCTGAAAGCCGCTTGTTCCTCCTCTAGTTGGTCCTCCACGAGACCTCTCAATCTTTTCTCAAGGATAGATGTGTATACTTTGTATACAACTTGAGATAGACAGATGGGCCTGTAGTTCTGGCATTCACTTTGGCTCCCTTTCTTGAAGATAGGAATGATGATTTTATGTTCCCATTCTTTAGGTATTCTTTTTTCCGTGTATACCTTTTGGAATAGGCCCTGTAGAGCTCCGATCAGACTTTGTCCTCCATATTTTATGTACTCGGGCGCGATGTCGTCTCTTCCCGGTGCTTTTCCTGTCTTCAGTCTTTCAATCGCTGCTTCCACTTCTTCTTCCCACACTGTTGCATCATATTCCTGTGGTTGTTCTTCCTCTTCTTCCACATCTGTTTCACTCCTAATTTCTCCAAATACCTGGGAGTAGTGCTGGTTCCATCTGTCTAATATATCCTCATCTTTTGTTAACATTTTACCTGATGTATCTTTTATATTCCGGATGGGCTTGCATTTTTTGCCTTTTAACGTTTTAATCTTTTTCCAGAATTTCCTTGAGTTAGATTTATAGTCTTCTTGGAGTTTTCGCCCAAACTCTTCCCAACTTTTCTTTTTGGCAGTTCTTATGACCATTTTTGTCTCATTTCTTCTTCTCACATATATTTCCCATGTTTCATTACATTTTTTGCTGTTATATTCTTTCCAAGCCATTTTCTTTCTTTGCACCGATGCCTTTACCCGATCGCTCCACCAGTCAGTTCTTTTTGCACCAGATGAATATCTTTTAACACCACATACTACCTTTGCAGTCTGTAGGATATGCTTTTTAATTTCAGCCCATATGGTGTCCACATTTTCTTCCATGTTGATGCCTACCAATTTTCGTTCCAGTTCTTTGGCATATTTTTCTTGGTTTTCTGGAATTAGAAGTTTGGTTTCATCTATTTTCTCATATTTTTTCCATGGTTCCTTTCTTGGCTGAATAATTTGGGTGTCTGCAACTAATAGTAAGTGGTCAGAGCCTATTTCAGCTCCTCTTATTTTCACATCTGTAAAGTATCTTCTTATTTGTTTACTGTATATGAAATAGTCGATTATACTGTTTGCGTTTCTTCCATGGGTGGCAAATGTTATTTTGTGCACTTTTTTGTGTGGAAAGAATGAATTTCCTATCAATAGGTGATGGTCTATACAGAAATCTATAAGACGTTGGCCATTGTTATTTTTAATAGTTTCTCCTCCATGTCTCCCCATTACTCCATGGGCTCTGTTGAAATCGGATCCTGTTCTCGCGTTGAAATCGCCCATAATTATGACCTCTCTTCTGTTGTTTTGAGCTTTGATCACTTCTGTCTCCAAACTGGTATAGAATTGTTCCTTTTCCAGTATGTCTGAGTCTTCTGTAGGGGCGTATATTTGTATTAAGGTACTTTGGCCAATGGAAAATTTAATATTGATGACCAACATTCTGGAGGATACCGGATACCATTCTGCCACGTTTGAGAGGAGGTTGTTCTTCATTATCACTCCAACGCCTTCTTTAGCCCTTATTCCTATTGGGACCCCAGAGTACATTAGGGTATAATTTTTTGGCAACTTTATCTCCCCGCATCCCTTCTTTTTCACCTCGCTTACACCCAATATATCCAGATGGTATGTTTCCATCTCTTCCACTATTTCCATCTCCTTCCCAGTAAACGTTCTTATATTCCAAGTAGCAAGTCTTAAGTCCTTTTGAGCGCCGCGTCGTATCCGTTTTGACTGATTGAATCCGAGGCCGATGTTTGTGCTTTGAATCTTTTTATCGCTTTTACGGGTGATTGGCCCAGTAAAAGAGGTTCCATAAGCTTGGAACAACAGCACCCATTTTTACATGGGCCCCCTATCTCTCGTTGGCTCGCCGACCCAGTCCTCCGCAGGGATTGGTTACCGCCACCTTGGGCTGGGTTGCTCGGCTTGGTAGGGTCCACCACGGACAGGTGAGAGAGGAGTTGTGGTGGAGAGGCTAAGTGGTTTCTTGATGATGCCATATATTGCGCTTCCACCACCTTGGACCCCCAGTTTTAATCGAAATCTGAAAATTGGAGTCTCATCGTTTTTTACTCTGCCACTTTTATTCATTTTGGAATGGTTGATTCCTTAATTTTATTTTATTTGCATTTTCTATATTATGCAGGAATAATTAATGTTGGTTAAAAGAGTATTTAATGATTAATGAAGATTAATAATTAATAGATGCATGTAGATAGAATAAATTATGTAGGTTAAAAGAGTGGTTTATATTTTTTTTTTCTCTTTTAATAATAATGTTATGGAATGTTATTTGTATTAATGAAATTAATTAGTTTATTTATTCTGATCACTTTTACTAGGAAACTACTGGAAATTATACTTGTCATCATGGGTCATCTGAATGTGAGGGGAATCAGCTTCATGCTTGTGCTATTAAGTATATCAAAGACCAACAACAACTCTTCAGTTTTATTGGATGTATGATGAATGCTACTACACCAGTTAATAAAACTATTCCTTATCCGGCTCCAGATAAAGTAAGAAGAATAAATTCTGTTACTTATGGTAGTAGAGTAACTTTTCTTTTTCTACACCTAGCTCATTCCTGAATCTACTATTTCATATTACAACTATGCTAAGATAATATATATTACTGTCAAAGTTTTTTTTTTTTTTTTTTTATTTCCGTCACTGTAGATTATAGCATGTTAATGTAGATCATAGAAGAGTATAAAGGGTTCTCGAAATTCTGCCATTTATCAGCCAGCCTTAATAGCTGGATAGATTAAGTAGAGGGTCAAACAATTTTCTTCTAATCATTAATAAATATTTGTTGTCATATCTGAATATTAGCAACACTATTAAAATTGACACAAGGAAGATTGGATATTAATTTACACTGGTTTAATATATGTAATATTAGGAGAAAGGTAACATTTTTTTTCAATATCTATTCTCACTTTTTTTTTTTTCAGTGCAAGACTCATGCTGGCAGTGCCCTTGATAATATTACTACTTGTTACAAAAGTAGTGAGGGTTTTAATTTATTCGAAATGTATGGTAAAAAAACTACTGATTTTGTTGGATCAAATAATTTCAGCGTACCCTTCATTGCCTTTAATAATGTAAGTACAAAATTTATTTAAAATTACTTATGAAATTTCTTAAATAAATCATTACGCTGTTCCAATTTTTTTTTTTTTTTTATGGTTCTGAATAAAAGCATACAAGTAATATTGATTTGTGAATGAAATAATTTTTATAATGGTCACATTTCAGAATTTCCTTTATACTTGTTAGTTCTTCAGTTTGGCTTTCATTGTTGTTAATGCTAAGTACATTATTTTATTGCATATTTTTTTCTCTCTGTTATGAATGTATAATCCAAGGATATTTTCAATCTCCCATGCCTGTTTGAAATTTTTGTTTAGTCATATACATGCCACCACTATAAATATATCATCAGAGGAAGTAACTTGATTATTAGAAAGCTGGTCCTCAAAAGTTACGTGTCATCTTAGACTTTCGCAACTTTAGATACACAACTTCTGTCTGTTGTCTATATGAAAAGAATGAAGAGAGATGAGTTTGGAGATTACCACAGTATATTTATTTCTTGATAATCCAGGAACTGAGGTCCAAAAGTGTCTGATTTAAAGAAAGTTTACTGAAAGTACTCGTTCATAGACAACAAATGTGAACGTCTGCCAGCTCACATAGGTTGTCATAAAAATTTATAGGCAAAAAAAATCGAAGTTTTTGAACTGTCTTCAATCTTTTCCTCACAACTTAAAAACAATTTATCGCAGAGAAAATTGTGTTCTCTTTAACATAAAAGGTCATAAAATTTCGTGTCGACTGAGCTCCTCAAAGTTAAAATCGGTTTAGTCTTTTTGCCAAAACTAATTATCCGTTGTCCCGAATAATTGCTATTTTAGCGGAAAAATGATTTAAGCTCATGTTCCAAAGCCTGCCATTTGAAGAGGGCTACTCCAAATAAAAAATTTTATCTATAATAGTTGTTGAATATCAAATTCTGTGAAAAACAAGCTCCTAATTTTAAAATCAGCCACTCTTGTGGATACGAAGTAATTAAAATGAGAATTTATTTAGCGCTTGGTGGCCTAAAATCTGTGAAATTGTTGAATTTTTTTTCAGTATCTCACATATAAATCGACAAATACAGATCACAAAGAATTGCTTTCTCTTTACTATAAAAGGCTATACTATTGCAAATAGAATCATATATTTGAAGTTTAAATCGGTTAAGTGGTTTAGTCAGCTTTGGATCATCAAAACTTTGTATTTTTTACGATTTTGGTAGAAACCGTGTTCCAACACCTATAATTCAAAAACAACTAGTTTAAATGAAAAATGTTTTTGATAAAAGTTGCAGAGCATCAAATGTAGCATGATATCATATCATCATATCTTCCCTAACCGATTCCATGTTTCTAAGCATCTCAGAGCTAATTCCATCCTGATAAGCTGCTTTCCCAAGCTTCATTTTTTTAGCACCTCTAACATTTTTTCTTTCTTTATATCTTCCTCTTCTGCTTCTTGTTTACCTTGGTTTGCCTCTTCCTCGTCCTTCTCTTCATCCTCTCCTTCCACAGGTTAGTCATTTAGGAGTTTCTCGAAGTATTACTTCCACCTTTGCATGATGTCCTTTTTATCTTATTAACCCGCTTCTATTCAATTATTATAACTAAAATATGATATTGAAGGTTTGTGATAACTAAAATCAGAAATATAACTTAGCCATGGAAGTTATCATGATTCCGAAAGAAAACAGGATTAATTGTCAGACCATATCTAGCCATAGATTTAAGTTAAGAATTGGTCATATTTCAATTTAATTTTTCTTTTAAAAAATCCATTAATGAATAAATATTCTAAACAAAAATGGACATTGAAATTTCCTGCAAGAATCATAAGCGAATTTTTTTTATTTCTATTTGAAAGACCTGAACACTCAAAATTAATTTGCTGTAACTGATCATGAACAATATAGATTAGATAAAAATAATAAAAATAGTTTTATTTGGACTAATGTAAACAACAGCAATAATTGAACGTTTTTTATTAATGGTGATACACCGAACAGCAGTGATTGAATTATGATCAGAGACTTGTATTAGAACTTTGAGTGACATCAGTAAATAAGAGACAATGAAATAGTCCACAACCATGAATAATTGTTATAAAAGGTGATCATGTGAATTAAGGAAATTAAATATATTTTGTTTATATAAAACCATTGTATGTAAAAGCCTGAAACGTTGGGAGAATAATATAAAAAATAACCCATGGAAGAGATTCCTTCATTCAACGAAAAACCTAATACTAACAAACTCTTCATCATTAAAATGAAAAGTATTACAACTAGTTGGATTTTAGTTACATTTTGAAATTTCCCCATTCCCAATTTCTGATAATATTGTTGCAAAAATTGGGTTCCTTTATTTTGAAATTTATAAAAATGTGAACTGCACCAAAAATTTGATACTGCAAGTCCCCTTTGGAGCTGTTTATAAATTGGTGTTGTGCATTCTCTTATTGCGCTACCAAAGATTCTTCAATAGGAATAACTTCACTAATATCGTACAGTTGAGTGTCATTAGTAGATCAGTATGACCATGAAAAAACTATTCATCAATTGTTACATTATACATTTCATATAAAGGGGTTCTAATCAATTGCAGAAACCAGGTCTTTATCCCTTGTTTATTTACTAAACGCTGTAAGTAACTCGAATTATGAATCATTTTCTTTTTTATATGTATATTAATGACTATACTATCATCATTGATAGTACATGATAATAAATTGAAGTGTGGAAATGCAAAAGGGTCTAAGTGCCAAACAAATAAAACAAAGTTTTTTTTGCCAAATTGTTGTATGTGCCAAAGCCATTATTCAGAAATGCGTATAAGTAATGCTTTCTTATTAGAAAATAGTTCATTGAACGTATGAAAGATGGCATGGGTGTAAACATCGAATGTGGTTTACCCTAGTGGGTATAAGTCACAAAAATTTCCTAAGGCACTTATACCCTTTTGAATTTTGACGCTTTAATCAACAGTATTATTAATGTCAACAAGCTCATTTATTATTTGACCAATTATTCCGAATTGTCCATTAACATGGCACAATCTTTTAATCTGTATAAAACTTAATCAATGTGAAATGAGTCATTCACACACAATAAGTAATTTGGGCAAATATACACTGACTTCATTTCCTTGTGAACCCTGATGTTATAATATGCTTTGAACAGCTGTATTATCTTTCTTCTTATGAAACATTTTTACAATAATAATTTTATATTTTGGATCAGCTGTGTGACCGGAATCATAGACATAGCACAGAAAACACTTCTGTTTAAGTACAAACCTTCCAAATGATATTTTCACTTTAAAAATCATAAAATTATATATATTTATATACAACATATAAGTTGCTTTAATAATTTCATTGTAGTATAATAAATTTGGCTAATGTTGATTTTTTTCTTCTTTTTTTTATCTTTTTAGAAGTATGATGCTGCATTATCCCAAAAAGCCATCCAAGACTTCAGGAAAACTCTGTGCTCCCAAGTCGGTGTGAGTAATAATGAGTGTGCAGATGATCCGAAGAATGGAGCTGCTACTTTATCTGCTCCAATCGCTCTAGTTTTAGCCTTATTCTTTTCCTTTTATGCTGCACAATAGGAGTATTAAATTTGTTTTAAATATTTGTACTTAAAATGTATATCATAGACATTTAAGATAAAATCCACCTTGTTCATGTGTTATATTTTACTGTAAGATTTAATAAAATATTTAAGTAATCTTGAAGTCAATAGCAATCTTGATAGATATTGGTTTTTCTTCAGATATTATTTCATTATTTTTATGTATTTATTGATAATAATTATTTTATTTATATTGGATAAAATCTAGAATTTTTCTTTCCTCACAACAAAAATATATAGTTTTTTCATTGTAGGTAATACTTTCTGGATTTTCTTTTTTTTTTTTTTTTTCAATTTTTAGAAAAATTATTTTCTTATACCCCCTTAATAATCAGGATTTTTGTTTCGAATGATGTGAATAAAGTTCATTTAAATTTCCTAATAAGTTTCATTAGTGCTTCTAGTGATTTTTAAAATATGAATTTGCTTATATCTATTAGTTAACAATTGATAAGAAGTTAAATTTGTGATTGCAAGTGTGTAATATATATTATGTATATATGCAAGCTTTTTAAATAAAATTATGTGTACGTAATGTTAGTATATTTACCTCATAATTCCTCCAGATTGTACAGATATAAATCCAACTTATTTACCTTGAAAATTTCTTCTTCTGATGTTTGACAGTACGGTTAACCCAGGGTTTCCACCTTGTGTTCCTTCTTCCAACCTGATCTGGAATGACCTTTAGGATGGTCTCAAGGTGTTTTTGCATACATTGATTTTTGGCATTTTCTACATATCTACCACTATTTTATCTAATTTCTTACAGACTAAACCATCTCAATTTACTCATTTTTAGAAGCTCATTTAAAGGCTTCAAGGATAAGTTGGTCACTGGGATGACATCATAAAATAGATTTAACACAGATATTGAATTATAATTTTTATGATGCTCTCACTTTAACAGCAATTATATAATTTAAAAAATGGGTCTAAATACTTGGTGAGATGTTTGGAGTTTCAGGCAGGGTTTACATTATAACTGATAATGTGAATACATCATTATAACTTAACATCATTACTTTAAAATACCTCATCACAGTGATTGCTTACAAAATTTTACTTTCGATATTCAAAGTGCTACATTGAATAGGGAAATTTGAGGATCTGGCATAGGTAAAGTAAAATGAATTCTGTTTACTCTTACATGCTATTGAAGTAAAAATTTTATTAAATTATGATAGTTTTTATGATTGACATTTAAATATGTAGAATATAGTAGAAGTGTGGTTACTATTCCAATGTAATACTTGCTTGCAACCAACACACATAAGCATTAGGCTAGTTTAGCCTGTCTGCCCAGTTGGCCTGTTCAAAAAGTAATTACAATTCAAAAATATAATATTAATTCAGTTCTTTTTTTGTTTACAACAATGTATAAATGAAGAATGTACAAAAGAGTAAGTACAATATCTTATCCTATACACACACACACACACACACTTGGCTCGTACCTGCTTGATAAACATTGAGAAACTGGAATTTGTTCAGAGATTACTAATATAACATATAGAAGAGTTTTAAGAATAACAAATACTTAAAGGGGTCACCTGTGGTGTAGTGGTTAGCATGGCAACCTACAATACCAAAGGTCGCGGGTTCACGCCCCGTGGTGGCCTTAGGATTTTTTAATGGGAGCAAAAAATCCTTAGCTATGCCCTCCCTCAGATAGGACGTATTCGTTAAAGATCCTAAAGATCCTTAAAGATCCCTGGCCTAATTAAACCTGGATAGGCAAAATTTAGGACTCCCACTGTAGCATCGTCCGATTAGCCTTAGTTGCATAAAAATGGGCGTTAAACAAACAAACAAACAAATACTTAACTTTTCATAAAGAATTGGTGAAATTTTTCAATTTCAATTGGAAATTCAAAACCTCAGGTTTCTGCAGCGTAACTAATAATGACAGTAAATACTGAATGACCAAATCAGGCAGTTCTTTACTTTTCCTTTAAATGCTAATGAATGGATAACTGAGAAGAATCATCATTCCAAGACTATTTATTATTCCTATTTCTTCCCCTCTAAACGTCCACTAGTCTTTTTTTTGACAGCTTGCTACCTTTCCGAAAGACCATTATTTTTGACTTATTTAAATTAGTATTTAATCCCCATTGGTCGCAGTAGAATTCAGGTTTGTTTATCATTTCCTGCAGTGTCGCTAGGTTGCTGGCAAGCAGAACTACATCGTCCGCATACATCAGACAGTTCACGGAATGGCGCAGGACTTCCTGACCTCCCCCTTTATATTTTGGTAAATCATTAATAATATATCGTGAATAATAAAGGGGAGCAAACAGCCTTGCTTAAGCCCAGACTCAGAATTTTTTATTACCTATTTTCTTTTTTAATTTTCCTATTTTAAATCAGGAAAAGTGGAGGAAAGGTATAAAGAAATAAAATGAGCGACAAAGTATCATATTGGTATGTGTCACTTTTCACTTACACTTCAAATTTGACTGAGGTTATCTTGGCAGGATGTCTGTTGGTGCATGTGACAAAAGTTGCTGATATAAAAATGTGATTAACTGCTAGGGTTAACCATTTTATTTATTTTTTACATAAGCTTATGTGTGCTAAAAAAACAACTATGTTAAATTATGTGATTAAAGATATAATTCTAATTTTGTTTTATAAATTCTTCTTTCTTCATTTATAAATTTCTTCTTTCTTAAATTCTTCTTATAAATTTGTAAAAATTATTGGGTTAGACCTTTATTTGTCCAACTTGAAGCCTCTGTATTTTTATTTAGCCCTTCCAATGTTCTTTTTATCTTGGTAGAGATGCCAATTTGATTTACTTTATAAATAATGACAATTCTGTCTGGAGAATCAAATGCAGAACTGAAGTCAATAAAACTTAAATTAACCTTGCTCCTTTTTTGGACAGTTTTTATTTTAATTATGTTTGTCAAATTAAATATATTATTAATTGTAACTTAACATCATTAATATAAAATACCTCATTCCAGTGGTTGCTTTCACAATCTTATTTTTGATATTCAAATTGAATAGGGAAATTTGAGGATCTGGCATATGTAAAATAAAATGAATGCTTTTTACTCTACATGCTATGGAGGTAAATTTGTTATAAAATTATGGCAGTTTAAATGCTCAAAATTTAAATATGTATTAATTATACATTCTGAGCAGAAGTAGGTTATGCACATATCATCTTTTTTTGGTCTTTTGAAAAGACTGATTTTCACATTCGATAGGGTGATGTGGCATATACATAGTACTACTAACTGATATTATTTCATTTCTAATCCTAATCCCATTTTTTTAATTTGGTGCCATAATTGATTATTTAAAGTTATGCGTAGGCCATAGGTCACTAAAATCTCACTTCTTTATTAAATAGTCTTAATTAGCAAGGTTTCCAAGAGCTGGGTTGGAATATATTATATATATATTTATATTAATATGATTTCCTCTCCTCTCACTAAAATATCTTACCTTATATATGGCAATCTTTTATGGATTGGCTGCTTATCTAGTTGATAGTCCCTCTTGGAATACAATTATTTCCATTTACATTAAAATTAGACATTATGAGAGGTAAGGCTCGTATTAATGATAATATTGATATTAAATAAAATAATCTTTCAATACCAGGAATGAACCATGGGGCAGAAATAAAAATTTGATACAACATAAAATAATTTATTCATTATAATATTTATATAAGACTAACATGATGGTATTGACTTATGGATCGTGATTTTCTACTATTGACCACAAAAACTATATAAATTAATACTACAAATAACCTTGAACAATTCTAGTTGAATACATTTAATAATAAAAATAATAATGATAAGCACTTTTAAATTATTTGAATTGAATGAGAATAATTTAATTAATTAATTGAGCTCAATAACAGGTATGAAATGAATTATTCCTCATAATAATCACGGTACTTGCGATCGATGGTGATGATACAGGTATGGATGATGGTTCTTCTAATCTGAAGATCATAATCAAACTGTCTCTTGGTGACAGGATTTTAATTCCAATTATAGAGGTATTCCACTTAAACAAGGTTTCACTTATCCAGGGTGCTGGTATCTTATTAAGGAGGCGTGTACCGATAAAAGAGGTTTTCAAAGAACTTGTAATTTTTATAAAAATTCACTACAGGACACACTTAAAAACCATAAATACATAAAATATTGATACAGTTATTACATCATTACATATTTTTGTAATATGAAATTAAAATAATGCAGATTATAATATAATAATATAATTATGTATAAATGTATAATTGAAAGTAACCACAAATTTTTTTTTATTTATCCATATAATTTATCAAAGATTTCATCTTCAGCTCCTTTATTCATTTCAAAAAAGGTCTGCAACTTCTTAACACAATTTAGTGCATAATTTTTTGTGACTGGTAGCCTCTCTGGCTCTTCAAATTGTCAAAATTTTCATTTTAGTCTGGCGTTTTAGATTTTTCAAGGATTTCTTCATCATTCAGCTCTCCTGCTGTTATAGTTTTGCTTCATCCATATGGACATACTACTCAAATGTTAGAAGCTTCTCATTAGTATCTGCTATCACCTTTTCCCAATCCTTTGGCTGAACAGGATAACCCTTCCCGTTTTCTTCGAAATGTGAAAGTGGTAACTTCCACAAAAATTGATTCCACTTATACTGGTGACTTAGGTCCCACTTAACCAGGTTCGACTATATATATATAGTTCTCCAATAGTTGACATGTTGCACAAAAAGTGTGAATAATAAGACTCAGGGTTGATTATTTTGGTTCAAAATTTGGTGGTAATTTTCCTATTTATACTAGTTAGCTGTGCTGCCATCGACATTAGTGTGATGGAAACTCAAGCTTATTTGCAAGAGGTTGTAATAGCGAATTTTTTAGTGGCCTGAAAACTTGGTTTTTGCTACCCTGTTTCATTAAGGTAGAAGTCAAGTTAAATAAGCTTTTTAGTTGGTTTATTTGTGTTAAATTATTTTACTTTCATGATATTTATTAAGTTCATGGGAATCATTTGATATCCTTTTCGATTTGTTTATACAATGTTTTAAGGCTTAAATGTGGGTGTCAACTATTAGAACAAAAATTAATCGTTAATGGTGTTTTTTACTCTGATGAAACTGACAGTTTAATATAACTTGCTTGATTTGAAAAATATCTGGGTTTAATATCGGTAGTGGAATCACTGATCTAGCTCCATCCTAACCAATGTTCGACAGTGGTGTCAACTAACTGTTCAAATGTGTCAGCTAGTGGAATATTCTGTTTGTAACGTTGACATCCTGTGTGCTTATAGTTGACATCCATGCACAGCCTCAGCTTTATTTGGCATAATCTTGTTTTGTTTATTTTTTAAATTAAGTAACAATTGTAACAGTCGGAAATTATAACAATTTTATTTTATCAGGAAATAAAATATATCGTTAAGTTAAATGGTTGAATGGATTTAATAATACAACTTATTATAAACTTATATTCATTATAGATGTTGTAAATAGTTGTTATAAATAAATGTTGTAAATAGAATTCAATAAGAAACCTAAGAAAAATTCAGTTAATCAGGAGATACCTGAAAATGCTGCAGCACTGGAAGTAGATGAAACCATACTATCCCAACCAGAAATTTGGGATGAGAAAGAAAATCAGAAAAGCTTAGATCCCCTAGAGCAGAAGCAGAGAATAAATGTTGATCAATGAATATTTCTTCAAGAGGACGAGCAAGGTAGTATAAGTGTTGATGAAGGAAAATTTATAATAGTTGGGTTCTCAAATGAGAGATTTAAGCGTAAAAAATGTCTGGCTCAAGTTACTAAAGTTGCCAGTAAATTAGAGATTCTGGTTTTAATTTTACAACCATGCGATCGGATGAAAACAAGTTTTATTAACATCGATACACGTTGCACAGTCCCATCATTTGATACTATCCGCGATACATATGCCCTAAGTTTTTACCTTTAATGGACAGCAAAGGTACCATTTTAGTTTCCCACTTGAGGTAGATTAATTTAAAATGATTGCTGGAAATTTTATGTTTCGTCTCAATTTGGAATAGTTTATAAATAAAAAATGATTAACTTTTATTGCAGTCCTTATTACCTATTATTCTCCTTGGGAAATTAAAAAATAATGTGTCAACTATTGACACAATAAATGTCAACATTCCAAACCTTCCCATTTTGATGTGTCAACTATTGGCACATTTTAGAAGGTTCAAAGAAATCATTTTTTATAAAAACCGTAAATGTATACATAGAAAAACGATTGGATATCGTATTCCTAGTTTTCTAGAGGGATTGGCCTAACTAAATTCATAACAAAGATTAACCTAACATCAATAATTTAGTAAACAGTGTCCATAATCTAATACTTTTTTCTTAACCTGTCAACTATTGGTACAGTTACCCTAATTATTAATTATTTTTGTTACAATAATAATTATTATCTTCAATTATGAGGAAGTTTACAGACTATTTATGTAGATGATTAAAGTTTTAAAAATAGCTTAAAATAGTCTCGATATTTTTTATAAACTTTTATTCAGTCAAATTCATTTAATTTTTGTTGTTGTTTGAAGTTTCACTTTTTTATTTTCAAACATTTTCAAAAAATGATAAATTATCCATGTAAACATATAAAATTATTAAAAACTATTTCTGTAAAACAGAAACTCTTAAAATCACAAAAATCATACAATAAATTAATTATAGGAAATTAATAAAACTTGTACGAATAGAAACACTATTGATATGGAGATAATTAAACAATGGGACTATGGTGCATGGTATTTATTTCCTAATTAAATTAAATGTTATCATGTAATATATTTTTAATTTTACAAATGATGTGTTGATTGTAATCAACTGTAGTAAATCTTGGAAATGGAGCAATGAGGCGAAACTTTTATAATTAAGAATTTGTAATAAATAACTTAATTTATCAGTAATTAATTAATAATTAATTATTAATTAATAATTTTTAATAAATAAATTGGTGACCTGCAGCCTATGTGTAACTTTAAAAATTTTACAATTATGAATGTGTCAATTATCAGGGTGATTTAAGTATTCGGAAATAGGCTAGCATTGATTAGTCCGAATAATTGATGCTCCACTGTACACTCCACTCATATATTACTGCAGAGAAAATTAAGCAATAATATTAAAGGGTTTTGTGGTTTTAATGGTTCTTTTATAATATATCTAAATCAGTGTATCTAGTTTTCAAGAAGGGAAAGTACAGACTGGACATTTTTATGACTAGAGTTTTATTTTCATTCATTCATAGTTTTGTTTCATTCTCATTTTAATAAGGTCTAACCCCTAAAAATTAATATTATTCCTAAAAATATTTTTATATTCTATATTTTTTAATTTATTTTATAAATTAGTTACATCCAATTTTAAATACCTAATAAAACTATTATTACTCATGGAAATTGTGAGAGGGTGCTGTATTACTGCAAAGGGTATGCCAGCAGCCAGAGATAGGCTGATTTGTCAGGCTGTCTGAAATAGGCTGGTGGTGTATAGTTAAGGAGAGAGATAGTACCAAAGAAAGTTATATATATATACAATCCTTTGGATAAAACGTGATATGGAGTCACGAGCATGTGCGATGTCTTGTATATAACTTGTTAAAGAACCCTATCACAACTATACCGAGATAGACAAAATTTAGGACTCCCAGGTAGCATGGTCGGATTAGCCTTACTAGCATAAAGTGACGTTAATTAAAGAAACCATTTGGGTAAGTAATTAGGTACCTAAAAAAAATTAATACAACTTAGTATTTTTTTATTTTCCCTTATAATACTGGGGAAATGTAAATGAAAAATTTGTTAGCTTGTAAAAGGTTGCATAATTTTTTTTAATCACTATTTTGACAAAAATCAAGGTGTTTAGAATTTTTTTAAAAATTGGTTCCTCATAACTCAAAAATTAGGCATTATACATAAATTGTTATTCTCCTGGAAATAAAAGGACATACAATTTCGGATGGAATTGCATATTTGAAGTTGAGATCGGTTAAGCCGTCCAATCAAAGTCGATCATCAAAGATATAAAATTATTACCATTTCAGTGAAGACATTAATTATGCTCATGTTCCAACTCTATCCAATGATGCAATTCAAAAACCATTGTTAATTAATTTAATTAACCATAAAACTGCGCGTCATGTGACTTACAACAAGTTTAATCAGTTCGACCAATTACCTTAAATTGATCATGGCAGTCCATTAATGCTTACCTTTTGATGGGGAAATGAATTACGCTCATGATGGTAGATAGTTGACCATAGATATAATGGTTAGGAAACAGTTGGGGGGTGCAGTCACAATGAATATCACTAATGAGCAAAACCAGACAAGAACCAATTTCTCTTATTTCTTGTCTGTTTTTTCTCATTTAGCCTTGATGAGGACATGAGATTCGTATCGAAATGTCGGGGCAATTAAAAATCTGATACCTGCATATTACTGTTAGTTATTTTGATCGCATCCCCCAACCATTTTCTCTTCATTACATCTACAAGTAATTGAGAAATAGATTGAATAAGAAAAATTTGTTGTTTTACTCTAATAAAGAAATATCAATTGTATGTGTAACATTAAACAAAATTAAATATACTAAATAAAAATAACGTAAACAATTATAGAATGTAAAGAAATGTAAAATTATAGTTAGTGAAGTAAGACCTTATCTTATTGCTTGTTGTCTGGTTTTTCTCATTTAGCCCTGATGAAGACCTAAAATTCGGGTCATAATTCAATAAATGATAGGTACCTGCTTATTAGTGTTAGTTATTTTGACCGCATCCCCCTACCATTTCCTCTTCATTATATATACGGTCATCTATCTTTCACCACCATGAGCGCAATTCCTTTCCCCACCGAAAAGTTGGAGGTAGGGTTATGAGTGTTTTCACTTTTAATATGAGTTTTGGAAGCATCGGCATATCCAAGGAGGGGCAGGGGGGGGGGGGCAGCTGCCTCCCCCCTGGAAGGATGGATGCAATAATTTTTTAAGGCGGGAAGCAGTAATACAACAATTTTTTCAATCAAATAATTGTAATAACTTAGTTGATAAAGCATTACTGTAATTTTACATAAGTTTGGTTTTATTCACCTTTTCCGCGGTAAGATGTTACAACCTCAACGACCATAGCTTGCCCCCCTAGTTTTGATCCTGGGTACGCCCTTATTTGGAAGTTTGATTATTTTTCATAAATGATTTTTTTTCTGCCTGATTTGCCTGGACTTTCAACACAGTCGGCTAAGTTGACGCCTTTCCAGCGTAACTTAACAAATGCAATATTGAATTTTTACTTTCACTTACCTATAGATTAGCCCATAAGGTAATTGAACTGTGCCACGCAGGCGACGCAGAGCAGAAAAGGGCAAATAGACACAGATTAGGGCAGGGCAACACGAAAAAAACTGCGTCATTTTCCGCGGACAGACCGCGCGCTTCCTTTCTAATTCACGTTTCACAAAAATTGCTCTGCATCGCCTGCGTCTCAATATGCTCTCAGCCTAAATTTGAATATATGAGAAATTAGTTGTAATTACAACACTATATGGAATTCATTTACAAGGGGAGGACAATATTTTACACATTTCTTGTCGTTCCCGCCAATGGGCCCTTGAAGGTGAGAAAAAGTAACAAGAAATAATATTAAACGACTTTATTTTGTATTTCGAATTTAGAAAAACATTATATCGACATAATTTTTGCAAAAAAAATAAGCTTATGTGTTCTATCATGTGAATTACGCCATTTAAAAAAATAATTTATATAAATAGTCAAATAAAGATGGTGGTAAGAGAAAGTTGTGTAATGCGCGCAACTCCCCAGATTTTTTAAACACATAAATTTTCTCTCCAATAATGTTTTTCTCAAATTTTGAAACTAGACCAGACAAAAGAGTTCTGGAAGTTTCCAAAAATCTTTATCCATTACAAGTTAAAAAAATATCTGTGAGGAAAATAATGTTGCAAAGACGTCTCTGTTATATATTGTTCAAATAAGTTAACAGGAGTTTAAATTTGTTACAACAAACTTTTAAAAAAAATGATTACAGTCTGTCAATGCGAAGCTAGACAAAAAAGTATATCAAGTAAATTGTTACTCCAATATAATCGTTATTAAGTATGTACATTACTTCATTAACCAATTTTAGGTGATGATAGTTTCTTGGTTATAATGGATATGAATAAAAATCATTCCTATGTATCGCTTACGCTTTGAATGTATTAGGAAAGAGGAATCCATGGTATTTAATGTGAAAGTTCTCGCTAGAGCATAATTTTAACTGATATTATTGTTATTTTATTTAGTTTTTAATCGTACAAAAAACAAAATAAGTGGTCCCGGTGTTGGTCTACAATAAGATTGCAAGTCGTAAAACCGTTTAGTAACCGTTGAAGTTTTAACACATATTCTTGGTGTGTTTGTGATCGCGAACAAGCACGAGAGATGACATTTCATTAAGCCAGTTTAAAACTATATTAATAACCATAGGTTTTTATTTCTTTTATTTAATAAGAAAAAATATTTTTTTTTGCTCATCATAGATATTAAAAAACAAAAAAAAAGAGATATTTTATCTTATATGCTGAAAACTTCATTGATATATCTTGATCTTGTTTGTCAACTACAAGACATCGTAGTCTCTTGGCCTCCGGGGAGGGCCGGAGACGCGAACGGAGGAAGAACGGCACAAGAACAACATGGCGGTAGGCAGCGGAGGAGGGTGGGAGGGAGATGAATCCAGTCTGTGGCCCGCTGGCGTTCCGTCAAGTTGTCAGTGCCTCTCTGCCTTGGCGTTCTCATTCCGAAGTGTTCCCTCATCTCCAACCTTAATCTTTACTTTTAATTTCACTTCTATATTTATTTATCGCTTTAACTATAGTTCTTCAAGTGCGTGTTTTGGCTGTGTTGTGTCGACTAGGATCGTGGCAGAAAGTCCTGGTGACAATGTTAACAGATCTTCAGTGACACTTCATAATGGATATCGAGATTATATGTATGTGATCACTATTTAATTATATTATTATTCGAATAATAACAATTTTTATTTATTCTTATTTTCTTAATCAGTCGTATTTCCCTGTTAGTGTTTTTTATTTACAGCATTGCTATGACCTTTTGTCGTCAATATTATTTCAATAAAAACCAACCGTTCTAAAAAATGTCTTTGTTTATTTTTGTAAAACAAGTTTCTTGTTAAACAATGTATCCTTATATTTTTAGTTTTATTCGAAAAAATAAAAATTCAACACCTTTAAAACAATAGATTTTTTTTTTTATTTTTTTTTTTTTATGTAAACAATATACTTAAATCATTTTAGAGCCCTGGTGTAAGTAAAACAACAACCGAAGTTAAAGATATCGTAGGACATTGAAGTCTCTGAGTTTCAATGAGTAAAAAGAATTCGTATCTCCTTTGTAAATCCCTTTAACTGCGTGACAGAGAGAATGTATAAATAAGGGCTTATTGTTTTGAAAAACATCCTTTCTTTTGGACGAATTTAACCTTAACCTTTTGTCATTCAATTCAGTTAGTTTCAAGTGTAGCCAACAGGATACTATTGAATTAAAACAAAAAAATGTTATCTAGGTTTAATTTAAATCTTGATTGACATTCATATAAAACACTTCTTTGAAATTACTTGAGGTTAAATAACTGGGTAGCATAATACATAAAATAAACAAACGGAATTTTATTATATCTTTTTTATAATATAATGTACAATCTTATTTTCATCTTGCTTCATATTTTCATTTTGGATAAGGATTTATTTTTATTGTGGTTTTCTTAAGATTTTTATCTTCAATAACTATTACACAGAAAATTGAAACTGAATTATCAATGTAATATCTTTTTAATTTCTTAATCTTGAAGGTTTTTTTTTTTTTTTTTTCACGTAACTGTAACAAACAGTTCGTAAGACCATGGTTTTATTTTTTATTTTTGTGGTTTGTAATATTATTGTTACTGGTGGGGTTATTGGACAAGAAGTAAACATTCTTTTGCACCAAAACGTTGAATGTTTGATTTTATTTTCGTTAGATTCTCAAGTTTTAAAAAGTTAGTACATTCAAGGAATCACTTTGTTGTTTATATTAAATGTAATATAATAATAAATAAAACACAAATAGTCTTTCTATATGAAATATATGTAAATAGTATTAAGGTGGAATTGTTGGATTGGGGGGGGGGGGGGGGGGTGGTACTGACAAGGGAGAGGCTTTTAAAAGTTACCTGGGGGTTATAAAGCTTTGTTTAATCACAGCTTTCGACTCCCGCTCGCTTCGCTCGCTCTTGAGTGATAAATAAACCCCAAAAACGTTTTCAGTTGAGATCGGGAAGCACTGACATAAAATCGACATAAAAAGACGCATTGACAATTTTCTCAAACAATTTTGACATAAATACTGAATCTAATAATTGTGTTTTTTTTTTTAAGAACCCTACATTTCTATCCCATTTGTTTATATTTATATAATATATAATTGAAATGAGATTAGACTTACATGGACAATTTTGACAGATCTCTTAATTGCTTATCAACCTCCGAGAAATCTTTCAGGAGCATGAGGAAACGAAACAATTTTGGTTGCAGCCCATTGTTTTATCAGTACCAAAAATTAACCCAATGGAAAAAATAAATTAAATATTAAACTTTTTAAAAGATCTTATAAAACTGAATTATCTATCACTTTAGTATTAATTTGTTTCCTATTTAGGACTGACATTGCTAAAGGTCAATAGTTAACATTAAAATTATAATGCTTAAATATAATGATAATAATTGCAATCTTAAGTAAATAGGTAATGTATACTGGTATGAATAATAGTTATTATAATAGGATAATTTTAAATATTAGAATTGATTTATTTTTATAGAATATAGAAAAATCAACAGATAAATAAATTAGTGAAATCAAAGAAAATAATAATAAAAGAAAGTAGCTATTCGAAAAAAAATGTATGAAAATAAATAATCCTAAATATAACAGCCTAAATAAACAGAAAGGATGTTAGTGGTAATAGGTAAATAATGAAAAATAAAAAAATGCACAATAAACTTAATTAAACACACATTTAATGTTCTAAATTAAATTATTGATAATTAAATTAAAAGAAAATTTTCTAGAATAGCGAATATATACCACTAAGTACGAATTAACTAATATCTATTGACATCACCTTCTTGGTTTTTAAACTCATTTAATTCTTTATTTATTCGCTGTATATTTAACGATTTTGAAATTGTTTGCAATAATAGAGAAATTAAAATTGAAAAAAAACCTTTAAAGTGTTCTGATCCAAAATATCACCTTCCGGCTCAAATGATGAAACGATCCCAAAATATTAGTTTTCCATCCTAACGTTGTTATGTTTTTGGACCCATGTTCACATCACGTAAAATAATTAAAATTTCAAACCGTTTGAATTAAGGGGTTCACGAAATTACCTTTTTAGTTGTCTCTTTGCACGTAAAATAACCACTCCTTACTATAAATTACTAACCTTATATTGCTTTTTAAAATAATAAAGTATAAAAAAAAAAAAAGTGACGATTTATACTTTTTTTTCTTTTGCTCTAAGAAATATATTAGTGCGAATAAAAATATTTCTTAAATGTATTAGTGTGTCCTAAATTAATTCTAAGGGCAATAGCAAAGATTTATTTTTAATGATCCCACGATTATTCTTTTCTACTTTTTGCCTTTTTTTTTTTTTTTTTTTTTTTTTAGGATATTTTCTTATAAAAATGTTAAAATATCATTAAAAATTTTTTGTAAAAAATACCATCTTGAATATACTGAATAATTTTGAAGAAAATTCTTAGGAGAAGAGCAGTTATCCTAGAGGGAGCCATTACTTACAAAAGCAAATATGACGGTTGAGTTGCCTTTAAAATCTGGCTTCCACAGCTGTGAGCTGGAACCGGATTGCCTTCAGGAATCCGGCGATACGTGCTTTCCATTTCACTTGCGGCAAACACAGCTCTCCCGTCTTTCAAAAAACATTTTCATCCCCTCTGCTTCCACGGTTCTTAGGAATAGTAACGTTTAAGGTTAAGGAAGAATTTATAAAAAAAAATAAAAAATATTGAATTATTACATTTTTTTCAGGCGATAAGTCATACATTACTAAAAAGATAATGGATTTCTATCGCCCTTAGCATTGATTTAGGACCCATAAATGTTATTACTAAAAATATTCGGTTAGTAATTAATAGTAAGTAGTAGTCATTTTACATGCAAAGGGACAACTAAAAAATGGTAGTTTCGGGAACCCTTCAATTAAAATTGTTTTAAATTTTAAGTATTTTACTTCTGTTCAAAGATGATTTGAAACGTAGGGTTCAATAACATAACAACCGTTTGCATCGATTGCTAATATTTTCCATTCGTTTCATCATTCCTGTATATGGAGTTCTTGGACAAAACCCATTTGACTTTGGAATGTTATAGGAAATGGTGTGCTGATTACGAATATACCTCACATGCGGGATCGGAAATAACATTTGACAGAGCAATAAAAAAACTAGGAAAATCATGCTTTTGACATTTAAGGAAAAATATTTATAAAAAAATCTTTATAGGGTATTTTAGTAAAATTTGTCTTTAATAAGATAATTAACCAAACATTACATATTAAATAATAAAGATATCGCCATGATCTATTTAAACAAATAATATTATATATTCTAAGATTATTTTTAAAATCATTTATATTAGAGAAATCTAAATATAGACTGTAAAAAATACTGAATCATCTGATCCAATGGCGAAAATTCCAAAATAAATAAATGAGCATAAAGCTATTTTTTCTGAATTTTCTAAATTGCGTTTACACAATTATCAAAACACCGGGTTTCTATCTAAGTAGGTAGATACCACGTTGGGTTGATACGTGAAAGTTGCGTGTTGGGATCATCGTACTATATTTTTATTTAAAGATACCATTTCATAGTTAATATTACTAAATTTTAGGGGCCCCTTCCCATTGAAAAAAACTTACTTTCCAGTATCCAACATTTTCTTTATAAAATTTGTATTTTGCGAAATCGCTTCTGGCAAAATAATTATAATGTCAATTTAGCTTTAAAGATAACGGTCCATTGATTACATTGAGAGTATGGATAACTGCTGAAGATAGAACTTAGATAATAAATCGACAAATGCGGTTCAGTGAATTTTCGACTCGTTTAAGAATATCTATTATAAGTTGTCATGTTTCTGGTCTTCTGTATTGTTTAGATCTGATACCGAGGCTGTTGCATGTTTTCGGAGACCAGGATTGTTTTCATTGTCTATACTTTAAAACTGTTTTAGTAATCTTATCACTAATTGGTGTGTTGTAATATTTGGAGTGTATTAAGTGACGCAATGCTCTGACAAAGAGTATATTTATACACCTTGCAGATATCTTTTAAAGATCCTATCTTTGAGCAATATCGATCAAACAATGACCCAATTGCTATTGAAGGTTATATTGTTAAAACATGTCAAAATTACTCATTAAACATTCGTTACGTGCCTATTCGCTTAGTTTCAAACTATGTACACATAAAAGCTTCCGCGAGAAATCACTCAAGTCCTTAATATTAAAAAAAATAAATAAAAGTGAAAACCTGTTTCAAAGCCCATTTTAATACAATTGTATATTAAATAGAATTTTAAATTCTGGCCGTCATAATTTTTAAAAACTCTTGAAGTTGAGGCAAATTAAAATTTAATTTTTTGTAATCTTTTCGTAATATATGTTCATCTAATTTCCTTCTTCCTTACTTAAGTTATGTATTTATAAGATTATTTATACGAGGTGACGGTGTCTCTCACGATGTGAATAATTTAGGATTTTTTTGTTATTAGTGATACATTAATTTTCGTTTGATATTTTCAAAAATTTAAACCTCTCTTTTAGATCTTATCAGTCTAATTAAGGAAGGTAACATTCAAAACTATCTATTATCTATTAAATTGCTAGGCCCATTATTTTTTATTTTTATTATAACCATAGATATAAACGAATCCACATCCAATGTTGTGCTTTAAATAATAGAATCAAATAAAAATATAAAATAAAAAAGCTGTACTTTTGTTTTATTATCCCTATGTACATTCTTAGGAATTATAATAATTATATGATCTGGTAAAACTTAACATCTTTTGTTTCATACTAATTTATTTGATTTTTTTTTTTTTTTATCTCTTGTTAGTGTTTTGTTCCTTTTACATTTATTATATACGAAATTTCAGATTGTTGGAGCCATTTCAAAGAGATCGTGATGTCATTTTGCATCTTAGTGATTTTATACGTTTTTCTAATATATGTAACCCTTTTCAAATCGTGTTTCTGAGTTAGCTTTATTTATTTATTTATTTTTTTTTTTGGCGCTATTAATCCTATCACCCCTGAAGGAGGATAATACGAGATTTCTCCAACTTCTTAAAAAAGTGGATTTCTCTTTTTAAAAGAGTTACTAGTAAGAATAGAATTGTATAAAGTGATGTTTATTACAATAGTATTGAGATCTGGTATAAAATAGAGTTTCTCCAATTGAAACTCCATACAAAAATAAATAAATAAAAAGAAATGGTTCTTTCATAAATTCTTTTAATCACACTATTTGCAACCCCTTTTATACTCCCCTGCTATGCACACAACTAACACTGGTAAGACGTTGTTGTTTCTTCATATCGTTGGTACGTTATTGGCACTCTAATATTCATCGAAATTAATTTACATTTCAGTATTACCTTTAAATAAGTTATAAAACAAAGCTAAAAAAAAAAAAAAATGAAATGGAATTGCAAATAACTTTTTATTTTATTCGACTGGATAAATTTTCCAATGGAAAGTACTCGTCGGTGTGGCTCTTATCTCTAGTGTAGCCTTATTCTCTATTGAGTATTTTGTGTTTTTCAATTTTTTTTTATTCATTTCTGTTTTATTTCGTTATTTAATTCACTTTATAATATTTGAGCCGTTTCCGTTGAAAACGACCCGCCAGTGTGGCCCCGATTTATATTGAAAAGGACCTTCAAGGACTTAGTTATCCTTTTCGAGCAAGCGTAGCGAACGGAAGTTAGAATCTGAGATCTAACAAAGCTAATCAATAAAACATCCTTTCCAGTTTAAAGGGTCCTGGATTACCTTCATTAGATCGCAGCTTTCAACTTGCATTACCAACGCTAAGAACAGAATGTTAACTCAGGCAAAAGTGTTGATTTGTTACCGGTCGAAGTATATGTTTGATTCTTTAGGTGTTAGTGTTAGTTTGTTAAGTTAGAAATGTTCAAGTCGAAAACAGTGGGTAGGTTGCACTTTTTTACATTCCGTATTTGCGAGAGTGCCGTCGAAAAGTTTTATGTGTTTCTGTTCGTTTTCTAATTAATGGATATAAGTAAGTAATGGTAGCATTTAAGTACACCGTACCAAAGGCACCTTTGTTTTTTCACTATAATTTCACCTAAATGTTTTTGACTAATTACTACCTAAAATCGGAGTCACCTGTGGGGTAGTGGTCTGCATGGAAACCTGCTATACTAAATGTCGCGGGTTAGCGTTCCATGGTGGCCCTAGGATTTTTTAATGTGAGTAAAAACTCCTTGGCTATATAGGTTAAAATAGAGGTCCCCAGCCTGTACGATGTCAAGTACTCGTTAAAGACCCCTCTCCTAATTATACCTGGATAGGCAAAATTTAGGACTCCAACTGTAGCATCGTTCCATTTGCCTTACTAGCATTAAGGGGCGTTAAACAAACGAACCCAAACACTAGCTAAAATTATTTTAATTTAAAAAAAAAATTAGTCTGGATCGATTGCAGAGATTCTATATTGATATTATAAACCTTAAAGTCCTCAAATGTGAATATAACGTACAATTATTCTGTTCTCGCTTACAGCCGTTGGCAGTGAGTGTTGCATTCAACACTAAGGCTAAATAAGTTAGGGAGAAGTTCAACAGGTACTTCTGGTTGCGGTATGGGGGGCCCCCTGCAGTCGTTACTGGGGAACTACTCAGTTCCAGTCCAGCGATGACAAGTCGTTGCTTTCTAATTGAACTTATTGTCCTTAAAGGAGGAAGTCTCTTGCTTACCCGCCCTCCTCTGCCACACTTCTACGTCTCAGCCCAATTAACCTGTCATACAAGGGGATCTTCTTCCTTGTAAAGTCTAGTGGAACCAGACTTATGTATTCGGCAACTTCTACATGCACTACTAGCAACTCGCTCTGATCTGCACTACTCTTGATTAGTGCAGAGTAAATGAAAATAGCGAACTTACTTTATCAGAATAAAGAGCGAGAGAGAGATATTGTATCTAAAATATTCTCCGTATATATAGAACTGATTAAAGGTTCTTTTACATGGTCAAACGATTAACACTTGCGCTAGCCAGTTTGTACATATGGCTTGAATGAGATATGAGCGTTCACAGGTTCTGTTCAATTTTACACCAACATATGTGAGGAACCCTAAAAAGTGTAGTTTTGTGAGTCGATAATGTGAAGAACGCAATAATTCTAATTTCGCAACCGTTGATGATTAGTTTATAGTTTTATAAAATGGAGAACATGGAGGATGAACTAATTCTTCAACTCATTTCGGTTGGCAGCGCTTAGAGAGTTGATTCTTTTATCACTTTATCCCTGTTCGCTTTTGGCTCCACTAGTCGCATTTTTTCAACCTAAGCCTCGTATGCATGAGATTTTGCATTGGGTGTCGCTATAATCTCTGCTTTTTACTTTCCACAAACACGGGAACGACTTGTATGCTTCAATTCTTCAATTCAATTCTGAATTCTGCAATCCATTGATTTTTACTTAATTTGGTCCATTATTAAGTGAAGTATCTTATGTATAGAGTAACAGTGATGTTTCAGGAGTAACGTTTTCGCTGATTTTTTTTTAAATAAAAAATATGCTTATTATTAAAATACAACAATATTTTATTTTACGTTTAAAAAAAAATGTTATTGATCTTCAGGGTTCAACTTAATTTAAAAAAGAAAAAAACACAACTAATATCGCTTATACTGATAGACCAATCGAGTTATTAACTAAAGGAAACAAATGAATAAAAACTACTTGCTTATCAAAACTAATTCTTTACAGGTGATGAATTTTGAATAACACAATAACCAGGGGTGGAATTTTACCAATATTAATATCGGTTTATTGGTTAAATACGCATCATGGGCGGACCTCAATTTATTTTTGTTGCTGTAGAAACACTCATTAAAGAAAAATACATCTCTATCTGTAATAAATTTCTATATTATCATCATCATGAGAGACGAGAGAAGGAACGAACGACAGATGAACCGAAATAGAGACAAGTAATATCATTATCGGCCATTAAATTCTATGACATTCGACTCCTAATTAAAATGGATCACCTTTTCTTTTCTAAAAAATCTGGTGCGTGCTCGCAACACAAAACTTTCACTTACTAACTTACTTAGATTAGAAATTAATGCGTTTTGTTAATTGCCACTTCTCAAATGAACAGAACGGCTTTAATTATGAACAATGATCTGTCATTAAAGGCGTACTCCTCATGTGTGGGCTCAACGAGTTTTATGAGTTGACTGAATATTTTTCTTTTTTTCTCCTCTTTATGTTTTCTTTATTTTTATCATATCTCATATTTAGCCATTTCTTATTTTTAGGCGTAACGAGAGACAGTTAATTTCTCCATGTAAACAAAAACAAAGGTACTTCATCAGAAAGAAAGAAACAAACAAAAAAGGCCCACACCCCCCCAAAAAAACCCCCTCAGAACATTTTAAAAATGATAAAGCTTAACTGTAATTAAAGAAAACCTAATTTTCATTAAACATGACGAATTTGATAAAAATCGTTAAAGCCGTTTTTGAGATAATCGAAAAAAAGGTAAAACTTGGAAAAAAAGTCATGAAATAAAGTGCCTCAGTTGGACCAATTTTGATGAAATGTTGGCTTTTACATATTTGGTATATACATACATCAAATACCCAGTTTCTTCAAAATCGTTAAAGCCGTTTTTGAGTAAATAAAAAATATTTACACGTGAAATTGGTACAAAATTTATTAAGTAAAGTCCCCCCTCTGGTTGATCAATTTTGATGAAATTTTTACAGTCGTATCTCGGGCATATACTTACATCATATACCCAGTTTGATCAAAATCGTAAAAGCCGTTTTTGAGTAAATAAAAAAAACACGTGAAAATGATACAAAATTTATTAAGTAAAGTCCCCCCTCCGGTTAATCAATTTTGATAAAATTTTTACAGTCATATCTCGGGCATATAAATAGATCAAATACTCAGTTTAATCAAAATCGTTAGAGCCGTTTTTGAGAAAATCGAAAATAACGTAAAAAGTTATTAAATAAAGTACCCCCTCCCTTTGAGCAATTTTGATGAAATTTTTGCTGTCACATCGCGGGCATATACCTACACTAAATATACAATTTCAGGTTCCCACGGTTTATAGTTTTTGAGCTAGTCTGTTCACATACATACACACACACACACACACACACACACACACACACACACACACACACACACACACACACACACACACACACAGACCATTTTGCGGGACTTGGTCATTTCGACTCAGGTGGTCCCAAAACGTGTATTACCGGTGAAAACCGGAAGTCGAAATTTTTCACGATCGCAATACTTCCACTTACTATATATTTCATATATAGGTAAGTGAAAGTAAAAATATGAACGGTTAAAAGGGAGTATGTTGGCTCTTTGCTTATTTTAGTCGATTTGAAGGATAACCAAGTTAAATGACTAGTAAAGTTTTTGCTGAACTTTTATTAATAAAAAAAAAAAAAGAAAAAACATTGAAAATTATACTTACATTTGAAAGTATAATTGAATTTAGTACCGAATATCGTTTATAATTCGAAAGCCTAGGGAGAGGCATCTGATGTGACAGATATTACAAGGGTATGAATCAGTAAATCTCCTTAAATTATCATTACACTATATCATACTTATTGTAAAGATATCATATATCATATCATCATATTATACGGTTGTAGAAGTCCTTTTTAGATGGAGCGATGAATTTTGATGAATGAGTATTAACTTTTTGAATTTGGGGAGATGTGACGAATCCTTATTTTTATTCGTAAATTCCAACAACCTTAATTGTGCTTTAATCAAAGTAATATTAGAAGGTTTCAAAATTTTGTTGATAGTAGAGTCGAAATGGGACTTCTTTTTTTTTTAAACATTTTGTAAAGATGTGATATAGAATTATTGAACTGGGAATTATAGAGTTGAGCAGAATTCCTACAAAAACAGCCCTACTGGGAATATATTTATTCCAATAGTTCTGAAACAGAGGTTGGAGTTGATACCACTGTTTCAAAGGAAGTGAACACATAAGTATTAACTCCATTTTGATAATCATTTTCGCGGAATCGTTAACAATCAGTCGTGCTGTACTCAAAGAAAATGAAGTTACTAAACTAGTATTTATGTGCTCCGATTCAGAATATGAGCATTGGAAAGGATTGGGTGTAATGTACAATTTTTGTGATTTGTGTGAGTTGTTGTTTTTTGATGACCCTTTTTTTCCATGTACCTAAAAAAAAAGTCATTTAAATTAACATTAACTACAAAAATAATTTCACTATCTAAATAAAATGTACCTATATGATGGAAATGGTTGGGGGTGCGGTCAAATGAAACACTATATGAGCAATAACGTTTATGTTCATTCAAAATGTACCTAATTTATAAGTCACGTGTTTATACGTTCCCTTGCCTAGGTTTGGCATGTTCTAATTCTGAAGCCTTTGAATTTTGGTAAGATAAACGGAAAGGTAGTAGAAGTACCTGGAGTGATGCCACGAAGGGTGTTCCCTGTTTATTAGTGCGAAGCCTGTTTCCGCTCTCTGTTTATTATTCATTGCCCTTTTGAGACCCGTTTGAATACGATAGCCAAGTCTTCTAAATCCGCTCGTCAGTTCCAGGTGTTAACGGAGTTCCTATTCCCCCTTGGCCAATTCCGTTTTACATGTTTATTTTTTAGCTACTGTGCTGGTGGATTGGTTTAACTGTGAAAAGTCTGTCGAAGTAGTATTTTTGTAAATGTAGAAAGACTTTTTTTTCTCCCCAGCCGATGAGGTTTTAAGTTTGTTTTTCATTATTTAGTAGAGAAACATTAGGTGCCTTTTATAATTCTTTTTTTAATTTTGTTGATTCAATAAACAATAAATATTGTAAATATAAACTATTGTAACTATAAACTATATATTGTAAATATATATATGAATGATTGAAGCCTTTATCATAAAGAGTAAAAAAATAAAACAAAATAATGGTTTACAAAGAATAATATTTACATTATATATACTACAATAAAAATAAAAAATAATAAAGTTTTTCTAATTGAAAATTAAATATTAACTAATTTAATAGTAACGTTTGTACTCTTCATATATATAATTTTTTTTTTTTATCTAATGTGAGATTATAGAGTACTTCTCTTTAAATCTGCATGTACAATGAGTTGCGGAAAATGAATAAAGTATAATTGAATAATAAATTATCCTTTATTCATTTTCCGCAACTTATATTATTGGAATTCTTTATTTTATGAATTATTTTATTCCGAATGATTTTATTTTCGATTTGAATATTTTGAAATTTATTTTCCTAAGAAAAAATATTTTATTGGTTTCGAAAAATAAACTTAATTAAAAAAGAAAAAAAAATAGTTTCTTAACTTGAAACAATTTATTACTGGATTTCAAAAGTCGTTTTGGAAGTGTTAACATTAATTTTTATTAATTTATCTGTTGCACTTTGACTCTATCCTTAAGGGTCATTAGGGTTTTGTTTTTCAATTTTTTATTTCTCTAGATAATCCGGCTTTTTTTAACAATTTAAAGATCTTTTTGACGTTTAGTTCATCTTCTGTCATGAGATCGTGCAGTATTTCTTCTATTTTTTTACATGATCCTCGTCATTTGATATTTGGGATAATCCATTAAAATATGTTCTGCGATAATTATTAATAAGCATTCTCTGCAGTGGTTCTAATTTTTTTAGGAGGATTCATGTCATAATTTTAAATGGCCTATGCGAAGACGACATAAAATGATTTCTTCCCTTCGCTTTTTTTCGTTTGTTTTACATTGTTTTGAAACCTTGAAAAATGCAATTTCCACTTTCCCATTCTTTTAAGAATCCATTTACAGTGTCTCTAGTCCAATCCTAGTATTAATTTTTTAAATTATGTTACAGTCAGTATTATTCTGCATGATAATTGCTTGTTTATGTTTTAAATACGATATTAGACTTGACTGATAGATATGAGGCTGATCAATTCTTGGAGCATCCAATAAGATAGAAGAGAATAAGAAATCTGTTGGGCTCGGCATGACTTCCAGGCTGTCAAGGTAACCCTAGCTCGGCCATTAGAACGTCTGCTGGAAACGTGAGGTGTCTTCTCAAGTACCGTTAGAGGTTAGAGGAGGGGCATCTGTCCGCTAGCTGTCCCAGCTGCCTGCCTTCCTGTTGAAAGGGAACGCTTTGCGGGTTAAATGTCCTTTAGACATAGATTCCATATCAAGCAAAACAAAAATAAGATGGCAATTTTTAAGTTTAGCTAACTCGGAGGATGTATTTAACAGCACTGTTTGTAGTTATTTTCTCAATCCAGTAATAACAGAAATCCTGCAAAGCGTCCACCTAACACCATCCTCTATTCTACTTTTCCGTCAAAACATTAAACGCCTCACCGTGGAATCAGCGCTATCTATCGTTTTTTATCAATCCTATATAATAAATAGGATATATAATAAATAAATAAAATAATAAATATTATGATATCTTCTGTCTTGATAATACTGTAGAACGATCAAGTTGACAGATGATAGTTCCTGTCGAGATAGCTACAGCAATTGTTAATGTGGCTTTACGCTGTGTCGAACCTCATCCTCGAGGCTCTCTCGGGCACTGTTCGGCAAATATAAATAAAACTGGAACTTGAAAGAAGCACTTTGTTTGTTCAGTCGCTTGTTCGGGGATAGCGCTAGTGCGCTTTTGAATTAGATAACTATTTTAAGTTAAGGGAAAATTCAAAACATTCGCTACTTCCATGTCCGTATGAAATGAAAATTGTTGTGGATTTGTGCGGTCAGACATAGTCCGCTTGACTTCACGTTTCAATGTAAATACATGTTCGTAGTACGCCTGTACGGCAAGCTTCATGGAGTTATCTGTTCGTCACGTGGTTAGACGCAGTGGAATGCACCTTTACTTTAAAGTTCTTACCTCTAATGCTTTTAAACTCTGCATATTCGACTTTGACATGATACCTGAGGGATAAGGGGGTCTTAGGCCCAATGCACACGGACGACACTTTTCTGCGATGCGGACTATAAGCCAGGTCAGGGGTACCTGGAGTATAATGGTAAATCCGGTCGGTCCATTGTACTCCAGGTACCCCTGACCCGGCTTATAGTCCGCATCGCAGAAAAGTGTCGTCCGTGTGCACCGGGCCTTAGGAACCAACTTTCCCACTTACCTGCTGCCCGCAGTCTAGCACTGAATTACCAACAAGCTCTGCCTTGTTGACTTTGCACTCTGAATTTTAGGCCCGGTGCACATGGACGACACTTTTCTGCGATGCGGACTATAAGCCAGGTCAGGGGTACCTGGAGTATAATGGTAAATCCGGTCGGTCCATTGTACTCCAGGTACCACTGACCTGGCTTATAGTCCGCATCGCAGAAAAGTTTCGTCCGTGTGCACCGGGCCTTAAAGGTGCCTTTACTCTCTACGAACCTCACCCTCGAACAGGTTATCCTCCTAACCTTCCCGTTCCGGCTTTCCACAAACAGCTAGTTATACATAACGTGACGTTAAGCGAACAAATATGGCTGACGCACCCAATACTAGCAAGAAAAAATCTCCATTATCAATATATTGTATTTTATCTGAAAAATAAAAAAAATAGACGAATTACAAACGTCGCTCTAGTATCACAACTAACTCCTGTCACTTGGGAAAACCCAAATCAAAAGTGACACTAGCGCTACCCACGAACAGATGAAGTACCTATAATGTCTTCGTGAAGGCTATTCGAGGGTAAAGTTCGTAGAGAGTAATGTCTCCTTAATGTGTCCGATCGCCAGTAAAATGCTTCATCGTCGATTTATAAGAGTTTTTACCGTTGGTCATTATGGTCATTCAATAATTTTTAATTATGTATATTCCAACTTTTTAATTTTTTACAACGAAGATCCGACTGAGTAATTTTTCGACTGCGAAGTAATGAACTTTACTCTTGTTTATCCTCTTCAACTTCAACTAATTGATCCATAATAATAAAATACATTGTCTTTTGACTTAGATGGTTTGCTGAAGTATCCTATATTGAGGATATGTAGGAGAAATTCTTTTAGGAAACATTATGTTCTTGTTTCTCGGATTTTTTCCCCCATATTACATCACCTATACTTTTTCCGGCCTTTGGCAGCTTTCGTTAATATTTATGTCAGACTTAAAAATAAAAGTTAAAGTTGATATTTTGGAGGCCTTAAATGATTTCTCAAGAAGATTATGATCCTATTGATGCCTCTAATTTCAATACGTTATAAATTGCCATTCTATATATACTTGTCATACACTAAAGTGAAAGTAAAAAAAAAAATATATATATAATAATAATAATGATAAAAGTGATAAAATATTTCTACAAAGTATATCATTGACATGCTAAATTCCTGAAATATCCTTCTGCCTTCTTTTTAATTTTTTATTTTGCAGATTGAGTTAAGTTTTTTCTATATATTTATTTTAGCCATATTAAATACTTTTTGAAAATTGAAAAAAGGTATATTTATTTTATAAGTACATGCAATATTTGAATTATCTATTTAAAACGATTTGGAAAATTAAAACATTATTTTTTGAAATTAAAAAATCTATGAATGAAAAATAAAACTTCGAAAATTTATCATGACGTAATGTCACCCCATCCAGTTAAATTTTGGAATTATTATTTTAACACGCTTAGATTTCAAAAATATTTAAAATTTTGAAATCAATAGAATTTGGGGGGCTTAATTTAGTTTTAAATTAGAAAATTGGAGTGGGACGCCGGTATTCGTAGTCATGGATATAATTTAGCCAACTCGGGGGCCAGGTAAATATTTTTATAAAAAAGAGTTACAGTATAATTATTATAAGAAAAGGATTCCTTTATTTACTTGTCTTCACTTCTTGCAAGAGTTATTTATAAGACACATTCACAACTCGCTTATTTATTTATTAAACGACTGTTTATTTATTCACTCCCCGCTAATCATTTTAAATAAAATATTGCAAGACAATCCTGATTTGGCTTTCAGATTTAGCTCCAACGGCTTAAAATACGGCATGAATATTTAACTTCATAATTTTCAACGAAGTTATATTTTCGAATGGTTTACTTTGAGTTTATTCTTATTGTTTATATACCAGTTTCATTTTTACAGATGCTTCTAACAAATATAACACCAGTTAAACTTTGATCGTTTTAATCATTGATTTAATAGATTTTCTAAGCTCTTTGATTGTACTGCTTAGACATTTGTTATTTATTATAGAATCAAAAACCTCGGCTAAATTTACAGAACCTGTAACTAAAAATAACTTGAACTGATATAACCCTACTCGAACTAATGCTAAATGCCAAATTAATCAATTGCTACAGATAATCCAAAATATCGTACAATTACAAAGATTTAACCGCAAGGATCGTTGTTTAGTTTACTAATGACAAAATGTAAAAGTTTTATTTCCAATGTGAAAAAATATGGGACGTATGACTTGATCAAGCCTTATAAATAAGATAAAGATATCTAAGAAAAAGGTAATTGAATTAAACAACAGTGCTGAGGATGCCCCCAACGAGCGATTTAAAAAAAATCTGGTGCGTGCTCGCAACCCACAACTTTCACTTACCAACTAACTTATATTAGAAATAAATGCGTTTTGTTAATTGCCACTTCTCAAATGAACAGAACGGTTTTAGTTATGAACAATGGTATATCATTAAAGGCGTACTCCGCATGCGTGGGCTCAACGAGTTTTATGAGTTGACTGAATATTTTTCTTTTTTTCTCCCCTATATGCTTTCTTTATTTTTATCATATCTCATATTTAGCCATTTCATATATTCAGGTAAAACGAGAGACAGATAATTTCTTCATGTAAACAAAAACAAAGGTACCTTATAAGAAAACCAAAAATGCCCCTTTCCCATTTATGCCCCCTCAGAACACTTTAATAATGATAAAGCTTACCTGATATTAAAGAAACTCAAATTTTCATTAAACATGACGAATTTGATAAAATCGTTAAAGCCGTTTTTGAGATAATCGAAAAAAACTTAAAAATTGGAAACAAAGTCATAAAATAAAGTTCCTCCTCAGTTGGACCAATTTTGATGAAATGTTGGCTTTCACATCTTTGGCATATTCATTCATCAAATACCTAGTTTGATCAAAATCGTTAAAGCCGTTTTTGAGTAAATAAAAAAAACACGTGAAAATGATACAAAATTTATTAAGTAAAGTCCCCCCCTCCGGTTAATCAATTTTGATGAAATTTGTACAGTCATATCTGAGGCATATTAATACATCAAATACTCAGTTAGATTAATACATCAAAATAGTTAGAAACGTTTTTGAGAAAATCGAAAAAAACGTAAAAAGTTATTAAATAAAGTACCCCCTCCCTTTGAGCAATTTTGATGAAATTTTTGCTGTCATATCGCGGGCATATTTCTACACTAAATACCCAATTTCAGGTTCGCATGGTTCATAGTTTTTGAGCTAGTCTGTTCACACACAGACACACAGACCATTTCGCGGGACTTAGTCATTTGGACTCAGGGGACCCCAAAACGTGTATTTCCGTTGAAAACCGGAAGTCGAAATTTTTCACGATCGCAATACTTCCACTTACTATATATTTCATATACAGGTAAATGAAAGTAAAAATAAATAAAAAGTTTGAAGACCAAAGGCCTCATATTTATTATAAAACCATTAAAACTACAACAAAGTTTTTCGGGGTCACCTGTGGTGTAGTGGTTAGCATGGCAACCTACAATAATAAAGGTCGCGGGTTCTCGTCCCGCGGTAGCCATATGATTTTTTAAATGGATTAAAAAATCCTTGGCTATGCTTGAATAGGACGTAATAAGAGGTCCCTAGCCTGTACGGCGTCAGGTACACGTTAAAGATCCCTATCCTAATTACACCGGGATAGGCAAAATTTAGGACTCCCACTGTAGCATCTTCCGAATAGCCTTAGTATCATAAAGGGACGTTAAACAAACAAACATAAGTTTTCAAACTAAAAAATGAAAACTATAGTATCTCGTACTTCACATTATATCGGTAGAAGATAATAATTAATTTAGGTTGTAATTAAGTTTTATGCAAATAACTAATATAATTAAGTATACTGTTTTGTGGAATATGTAATTTGAGGACAAATGAAAAAAAAAAAATTACATTTCTGCCTACCTCATGCAGTCTCTCCAGGATAGAAGAGATGTCGTATAACATTGTCATTTATACTTAGAATTTCCTTCATGAATCCATTGAATTTATAGATATTTGTCTTTCCTCTGAGTGTATGTCCATATTTGAGAGGATGTAATGATGACCACTGTATGTTAGTGACCAAAGATTGCTGATCCGCTATCACTCTTTGAAAAAATTGGATTTAAAAGTTTTTTTGTTCTTTTATTTGATTGAAAATGTGACTTTTAACCTGCCCGTGGGTTTCGTACTAGTCCATCTAGGAATCATTAAATTTTAGCATGCTTTAATTTTCTACTTTTAGGATAATTTATAACTTTTCCCCAACAAGTTACAATACTCTTGATATATGGCATACAAGCCTTTCATGAATTATTGTGTATGATCTTGTCGTCGATATAAAGCAGAAAGTTCCTATGAATAATGTAACACTTCGCTCCAGTTTTCCTATTCCAAAGGATCTGTTTATTTTAGACACACTGCATAACTACTGCGCTGGCATAACTTATGTTTAAGAAATATTTATTGTAAATAAAAAATAAAATAAATAATAATGTTATAATTGTGTGTTTTATAATATTGTTTGTTATATTAATATTGTAACTGGATCGTTACCTGAAGATGCTATGATTTCACTTCCTAAAATTTCATTATTGAAATGTCATAATTTCGGGCCGAAAAAATTCATACGTGCTCAGTGGCACTTTACCTTCACTTTTTAAATAGTAGCCAGACAGGAGAACTTTTAATTGTTCTTTTAAAAAAATATGAAAACAATTTCATTCATGATTATAGTGTTAGGTTAGGTTACAGTTATATACTTTGGTCATAGTTTAGGAATCGTCACCTTTACATTCAAAAGCATTCTGAAATCCTTTTGAGGATACGAAGAATGTAGTTACTCGCTCCTTCATTTAAGACATTTTTGGAAAAATTAGGGAGTAAAATTTTCAAAGTCTTTATTACTTTTTTAATCACTGTAAGTAGATTAAAATTGAAAAAGACTGCAGATTCGAAAACTATGACCAATTTCCTTCGAAAAACGATAGTTGAGTGAAAAGATTGCTTGGAAACTCACCAGTTTTTTTGAAGTGAGGGAGTGAAGTAGCTATTGACCACAGCGTAGATTTCCCATAATAATCTAAATCTGACAGCGGAGGCAAGCCATCGCAGCCCCTGGTCGGCAGTCAAAACGATCCTAGGGTCTTCCCTGAACCGATTCTTTCTACCCCCGGCTTTGAGCCATGTTCCTCTAAACGCTCAGACCATCCAACAGTTCATGTGAGGGAGTGTAGGAAAAACGTCGGACATACCTTTTTTATTTTATTTATTGTTAATGGTAACAATAAATGAAACCGCTTATTTCTTTATGGAATCTTGAAGTAATAACTGACTTAACCGATTAATCAATTTAATCAAACAATCAATCGTTGAAAGAATACGAATTTTTAAATTCGCTTGCCCGGGAGTCGGACAAGGTGAGGGAGTGAAAAAACAATTACTTTCAATTTTTTTTAACCAATTATAAATTTAGTTTGGAGCTAAAACATAGCCTCGATAGAACAACAAAAGGAGTGAAATAGTTCATATTTTTTTCAAGTTACTAGCTCTCATTTTACTGGTTGAAAATGGACCGGACGTACGATATACACATTTTCAGATAATGACCTAACTAATGTTACTTAGATTGGCAATGATATTTTAGTTACTTAATGCGCTACACGATTCTCATCACTGCCTCTTAATCTCCTCCTCCGTTATGAAAAAAAAATAAACATTTTTTATTTTGTTTCAGTATATAAACTATCAGTTTTCATTAGACATTTTCAAGAAACTATGGTAAAAGTTTTCCGATACTACTACTGGGCATGGCCTATTTCGGGAGTTTTTGTTACTTTGATTTAAGGGGGCTCTCATCGCGTCCTTTTAAAGTTAAAAAGTGCCTTGATAGCTTTATTAGATCCCAAATTTAAAACTAACGCCCTAGAGAGATTAATAAACCCCCAAACGGGTCCTTTTCAGTGGAGATCGGGGCTACTCTTGGAAAATCGATTTTTGATGATTTTCTTGAAAAGAAGTAAGCGATTTGATAGATTAGTTTCACACCTTAACGTTTCTCACTCTGGTATATGAGTAATCTATTTGAGGGAATCCGAGCCATCGATTTTATTAGTAAGTGTGTAAGTAAGGTAACCGAACCTTTATAAAAGGTTATATTTTATTGATGAAAGGTTCCAATTAATTTTGCCTCTCACTAATTGTGTATTAACCGAGGTAGGGTTAAATCCAATCAGTAGGAGCATCGAAGGCACATAAATCAGCCCCCGAACGTATTCCTGTTTGGTCAGTTGCCAGCTATTTCTATGGCGCCCCTCCGTTTCCCTTTTCATTTGCATCAATTTATGTAGTCCATTATTTTAATCATTATCAATAATAAGCCCAATGTTCCTTGGTGATTCAGTTGCAATATATCAAAATAACTTTTATTTTGTATATGTTTTCTAATCATATTCACATGGTCCTGGAAGCTATTCTATGCATTACATGGATCTTTAATAATCTTTTAATTGATTAATCAGATGACAACCCTCTTAGGGCACACCCAGCTTCTAAAAATCGTGGTATGATCTTCATTACGTAATAATTTAAGTATGTAAGTATCTTCATTGGATAACCTCGTGTTTTTCTCTTCTTAATATAAATAGTTATTACTAGTGCACTGTGTTATTTATGTGAGAAGACCAATTTGGCCCGGTTAAGTGTGGCGCCGATCTAAACAGAAAAATACCCGTTTTTAGTGTTATTTAGCTTCGGAAAGCGAGCGTTGCGGGTTTCGCAAGCTAGGATCTAATAAAGCAAATCAATGCCCATTTTAAATGGCAAAGACGCGATGGGAGTCCGCTCATATTACTATAACATAACCTACAGATATCGCCCACAGGTAACAGAGCAGTAGTATAACCAATTTAATCATTTATTCATTATCAATAATAAGCCCAATGTTCCTTGGTGATTCAGTTGCAATATATCAAAATAACTTTTATTTTGTATATGTTTTCTAATCATATTCACATGGTCCTGGAAGCTATTCTATGCATTACATGGATCTTTAATAATCTTTTAATTGATTAATCAGATGACAACCCTCTTAGGGCACACCCAGCTTCTAAAAATCGTGGTATGATCTTCATTACGTAATAATTTAAGTATGTAAGTATCTTCATTGGATAACCTCGTGTTTTTCTCTTCTTAATATAAATAGTTATTACTAGTGCACTGTGTTATTTATGTGAGAAGACCAATTTGGCCCGGTTAAGTGTGGCGCCGATCTAAACAGAAAAATACCCGTTTTTAGTGTTATTTAGCTTCGGAAAGCGAGCGTTGCGGGTTTCGCAAGCTAGGATCTAATAAAGCAAATCAATGCCCATTTTAAATGGCAAAGACGCGATGGGAGTCCGCTCATATTACTATAACATAACCTACAGATATCGCCCACAGGTAACAGAGCAGTAGTATAACCAATTTAATCATTTATTCATTATCAATAATAAGCCCAATGTTCCTTGGTGATTCAGTTGCAATATATCAAAATAACTTTTATTTTGTATATGTTTTCTAATCATATTCACATGGTCCTGGAAGCTATTCTATGCATTACATGGATCTTTAATAATCTTTTAATTGATTAATCAGATGACAACCCTCTTAGGGCACACCCAGCTTCTAAAAATCGTGGTATGATCTTCATTACGTAATTATTTAAGTATGTAAGTATCTTCATTGGATAACCTCGTGTTTTTCTCTTCTTAATATAAATAGTTATTACTAGTGCACTGTGTTATTTATGTGAGAAGACCAATTTGGCCCGGTTAAGTGTGGCGCCGATCTAAACAGAAAAATACCCGTTTTTAGTGTTATTTAGCTTCGGAAAGCGAGCGTTGCGGGTTTCGCAAGCTAGGATCTAATAAAGCAAATCAATGCCCATTTTAAATGGCAAAGACGCGATGGGAGTCCGCTCATATTACTATAACATAACCTACAGATATCGCCCACAGGTAACAGAGCAGTAGTATAACCAATTTAATCATTTATTCATTATCAATAATAAGCCCAATGTTCCTTGGTGATTCAGTTGCAATATATAAAAATAACTTTTATTTTGCATATGTTTTCTAATCATAGTATCACCAATTTAAAGTAGCTGAAATGCTTAATCTTCGTATATAATGGAGAGAATATTTTATAAAAGTATTCTCAAAAATAGCAATTAGATTACTCAAAATTATTTTCGCAATTAATTTTAAAATAGCAAATGTTTAATTAGACTGTTGCTATCAGTCTTAGATAGCCCAAACTTAAGATCTTTGAATAAACTATATCAATAATCCTGGAATATTTGGAGAAGCCCATGATACTTGCAAAATCTTAAAAAATATACATATTGTATATCTCAAAAAATATAATTCTCAACACAGAGAAAAGGTCAGTTATCACATAAAACTATCTGCTGTATAGTAAAAAGTTCAATCGGAGGCCGACTAACTATTTTGAACAAATTTTACTTTACTTCTAAACTTTAAATTTTCTATCCTGACGTTTATTGAGGCATCACTTAGTTAAGAGAAGTGAGTAGTGATATGGGATATCGCGATGTCCTTTCAATTTACTGTCGGAAGAAATATTGATTGCATATTAAACGATTCGAAATATAAAATCTAAATGTTATGAAAGGAGGGGGACATCCGGTAAGTGTTCCCCCACCTAAAGATTATATTAGCCGATGCAAATGCGAAGCTGAGTAAGGGAGAAATTTTATAACCCGCTGCCCTGGAAAGAAGAAATTTACATAAATTAGGGAATAGTGAACGGAATTGGATTAATATTTTCCATCTATCATTCCACCGCCTATTTATATCATAAATATATGAATATGTATACAATATATGTATTGTAATTATCCATAAGTTGTATGGATAATTATCTGTACATACCTATACATTTTTTTAAAATTATCCATAACTTTTATTTATTATCTTATTGTATGAAACTTTGACCATTGAACTCGATTTTACCGAAATTGAATCTCTTGAGTTATTTTCGTATTATAATTTACACTCTTTACTTTTCTGATTTTTTTTTTGTACCTGTATAGTTCTTATTGCAGAGCAACAGCTTAAATAAATAAATAAAAAAAATGGTCAATTAATAGCTAGCTAAATTTACTTGGATAATTCGAATTATTCGGGTAATTATGCTTTTATTTGTTATATTTGTATAGTTTTAAATATCTGTTATATATAATACCAGTAATTATAATATATCACAGTTGATCGGGTAAAAGAACTTAAATCATAGGATGTGAAGCTTAAACAACGATTTATCAAGCTTTTAAAATTCATTATAAATTCTGGTCTGACTGTATTTATTATTCCTTGATAATAAATGAAATTACATTATTTCAACAGAGACGGGTACTAACTTATACTAAATTGGTTATTTTAAGTTTTTTTTAATTTAATTTAAATTTATACGACTTAAGCCTTTTTGCCCAAAAACGATTGTATTCATTTGAAATATCAAAAGTCATTTCGAAACATAAAATATTTATATAAGGCCAAAAATCTGCTTCAAAAAATTTTTTTTCATGCTTCCAAGGAGTACAGATTTGCTTTTATATTGCCATTAATCATACCTATGAAATGAATAAAATCAAATTTAAGTAAATATTACTAAGTTTATATAATTATACTTTTTGTGACCTGCTCATTTTGTCTGCCCAAAATGAAGGTGTGTTGATTTTGTTCGGTCTCTCAATATTGTCATCCATGGCCTCATAGGTACCTACATAACATAATTTCATATAAAACATGAGTAACTATATTTTTATAATAACAATAGCAATAGTTTATGAAAATTTATACATTTTCTTGATAGGAAAGCCTATAATATGAAGTATTCTCCTACCTGTGACAACCGTAAATTTGCCGCTAAGAGATTTGGAAACTCTAATTAGGGTCAGGTATGAAAACTATTCCTTTGAAATATTGGTTGAGAAAATACCTGTTTTCTAAATACAACTGTAAATGTCGGATTCTGTCCATGGATCGAGTAGCCTCCTTTAGGAAGTAATAATTTTTTGACGTATCATTTCAGTAATTGTAACTGTCGAGTGTATTCAGAAAATGTGACAGTGTATTCTGCTTTCCCAGACAATGTATAAGTAGGATGATTGATAAAATTAGAACTGATTGAACGAAATAGAAAATTCTGATCACCTTCAGCCCATCTTTTTTGACAGCAGCCAGGGGAAGACATTGCAGTTTCCCTACTTGGATATTTAGGTACAGTAAGGGACTCAACGAAAATAACTCCACAGGGTTTCCCTTTCCACCCATATGTTATTAAATGCACGGTCCTGCTCCTTGGTTTATTAATGGTATTGTTTTTCTGTATGCCAATGGTGATAGAATGTTTCATAAATGAATGCTTAAGGAAAATTGTTGATATTTCAATCCATAGGTTAGCTCCCTGTATATTTACCTATGTTCACATATAGGGAAATCGAACTTTTACTCGTCAGTTTCATTATTGCTAGTCATCAAGTTGTACTTCAAATGAAATTAAAGTTAATTCCCTCTGTAACTCTCATGACTCACCTAGCCCCGATGAAGATCCAGATGTTTGGGTCGAAACTTAGGCTGTAAAAACAAATAAAAAGTTATTGACTGAAATTACCATGAATGGTAAAAATAGGTAATTTAATGGAATTTTCTTTTTGAGAATTTAGAATATTGTGTGCACTTAAACACCCTCATTTGAATCAATGATTTATGCGCTAGTGCACTTTTGATTCCCTTTTTGAGTTTTGGGATCCATTGTGATCAAAATTCACTAATATTATTATTTTTAAAAATACTATAATAAACTAACTTTCAGTATCCTTACTTTTTGCAATAAACGGAAAGAGTGTTCCGGACAACTTTGCCCTAGTTCCGAAGGTAGCCAGCAAGCGTTGCGTACACTAGAATTTACTGCAACCATTAAAGTCTACAATCGAACGGTCCTTTCAACCTACTTTTTTTTACTTTTTCATTTTATTAACAACCTTGCTTAACCCCGCTACGATTTGCTGTACCTTACTTAAATTTTATGGAATAAATAAATTTATTCCGGCGAAATTTGCACAAAACTTCTAACACATAATCTAATATTAAAACTTGCTGTGGAATAGGGGAGGATCGTAAAAAATTCACTGATATTTTTATGTCTGAAAAGTTTTTACGATGTATAGTAAAATGTATCTGTTCTGAAGAGGAAAGGACGTTGTGTATTCCTTAAAATAGGTAATATATTCTTTAGGTAACGTGAGAAATAAAAAAATCCGTTACTCGGTTAATAATCATCCCATTTCTGTGATTTCTTTCCATTTTATAGAGAAGAAAGTGAACTATTATTTAGCCCAAAAAGGCCTCTGCTCTTTATAAATAATTTCCATTGTGGATAGTAACGTAAAAAGTAGACTAAGTAGTATAGTACAACAGTATAAAGTCGTTGTTTGGCTAAACAGTAACGTTCTGTAAAAGTTACAGATTAATCTATCGGCTGCTTTTCGAGTTTTGAGGTACCAAAAATACTTACTGCCATTGCATTTATATAGAAGGCGAACAGACCCGGCCACTCGTTGCTGTGGCTTGTAGCTGTAATGCGTTGAATTAATTATACCACGCCAATTAATTAATTATATACGCCAAATTTAAAATTGTATGGTAAATAATTTAGAAGGGTTAAAGTTTTTATTTTTTACATCTCATATTTGACTATAGTAAGTATTAATGATCCATTCATTTAGCACTTATTGGATCATTCCTGCAGAGGCGAGATTAAATAAAAATAAACCCATAAAAAAGGAACTAATAAAGAATGTAATTAATACAACTTGGAATAGTGTTTAGTACAATCACAATAGACAGTTAGCAAAAATGTAATTAAACTTTTGCCGTAATACATATTAATTAAATTCATAATATAACTCATGATGATATAAGATTAGATATCACATTGGCAGGTTCTAAATGAACAGTTTGTCAAAATGTCATTTGCTAAAACAAATAGATTCGACCTTTTCCCGTCACGCGAAAAGGCGACACATAATGGGAAAAACACGGATTTTCCGAGTCTATGCCAGAAAAAATAGATTTGGCTATAGGATGCTTACCCTCCCTAAATATCGAAAAAACTGAAGTATTGTGTCAATAAATTACAGTGGCTTGATAGATTGATTGGTTGCAAAGAGAAAAAATTTGTATCATAACTTGTTTTTGGATTAATGAAACATGAGGTCTGGTAATTTCAAAAAATTTGATTGATTGCAAAGAGAAAAAATTTGTATCATAACTTGTTTTTGGATTAATGAAACATGAGGTCTGGTAATTTCAAAAAATTACTAATTGGGGAGCTTCTGAATGAAAATTGGTGTTAAAATAAACTATCATTTATTGGGTTATCATCATGGAAAATGTGTGAATTTTATTAGTAAATTAAAGTATTTGTCAGATGGAAAAATGTATAAATATTATCAATAAAACAAGGTCTTGAATATTATCTGTTTACTCAACAGCTCACAAAAATTTGTTGACTAATTTAACTATTTACACCCCATTAGTGGATTAATTTAAACCAAAAAAAAGTCTTTATTCATTTTTAGGAATCAATTGAATAGATCCAAATAAAAAAGGACGATTTTGAGTCAAAAATGCTTGTTAAAATGTGGAAATTCTTAGTTAGGCTGATAGAAACCTTTATTCATTTGGAATCAAGATGGCGGAAACAGGAGGTTGACCACACTGTCTCTATCAAGTCACTGTACTATAAATCAACTCACACCGCCATCTGTTGGGAATTTATAGAACTCACAAATACACCATTTTGTAGTATAATAAGCAATTAATTTGCAATAAAAGAAATATAGAGGCCAATTATCGAAATAAATACTATCTTATCTCTTAAGTTGGGCAAAACTACACACAATGAGCCAAATTTCATCAAAATCGGTTGAGTAGTATCTGATTGTACCTCCGATAAACATCGGGACATGAGATTTTTGTATAGGGTAAACCATACAGTTATTGGCACCCTTAAGGCTACATTTCTTATGAAGGGATCAAACAACAATATTGCATCTAGTGATTCCATAATTTGAGTAGTACCTTTCCTTTTTTAAGATTTTCTTATTTCCAATATATGTAATTACAGCTCACATGCGAGTATTTTGCTCTGTAATCCACATCTTGCTGTTACGATTTTATTACCTGATTTTTTTTTCAAAAATATATTAATAGTATTATAAAACAGATCCAAAATTCACTGATTATACCAAAATATATTTCAAAACCAATATTATAAAAATAATCTTTAAAAATAAAAGAGTTTCTATTTCAATTTACTCTCAGCTACTTACTTTTTTCCAAAGTAGCTATTTTTGCTCACAAAAATATTTTAATGCCTGATTTTCAAGCAATTCATTTTCATTGCATGTTTTTGCACGTCATAAAGTTTTTAATGCACGTTTTGAAGTTTTCATTGCACGTTTTCAAATTTTTACTACACGGAATTCCGAGCTTTAGTCATCACAAATATGCTTCCTAGATTCTTTCTGTTTTAAGCGATTTTCACTATTTATTATACTATAAAATAATTTAGTAAAAAAAAAAAAAGTTGTTCTTACAATTCTGACTTATCACTATTATTTAAAATTATTCTTATTTAATAGTTATTACTATAACATAACAAAGAAAGTTATATATATGTTATAATTCTATTTAATTAATCTCGGGTTCCCGATTTTCGAAACATGTTTAAGCCATGTTAGCAGCCAGAGCATATTTTGCATGATAAAATGTTGAAAGGTTCTTAATCCACCACGTCACTTTCTAGTTACAGGGTCCCTGGGATACCAGGAAATTTTATGTAACCTACTTCGTTGTTATTCCAAGCAGGTGATTTTTTATTTTTCTTCCACGGTAGGAATAAGAAGTAAGGCAATAGATAAGTATGCCACATAAATTCCTAAAAATATTCCTCCCTTAAATCTGAATATTCAGAACCTTTCCTTGGATATCCGGCTGAGTACGATGGTGCTTTGTGAAAAGAAAAGAAAAAAAAGAAATAAATAAAAGAGTAAAAATAAACTTAGATTAGATTAAATTACTGAAAAGGATTCAGAATTGTCTTTTGTAAGTTAGGTTAAAAAAGCCAACTGAATTTCAGGGAAGTGGGGTTTATATTGTTTTATCTCAATTTACGTACTAAAAAAAAAAAAAAAAAAAAACACGATTTATTAAAAAAAAAAAAATAACCCATTTTACAAAAATTCTATAGGTACTGTACGCATAATTAAAGGGCGATTTCTGATTAATCAAAAACGTCAACGTAAATAAGCATACATGCCGCAACATACATTACAAAATGAAGTGCTTTCGTGAAAGTAAAATGAAATTTTAAAATGCATTGTAATATCACCAGGAAGCAAACTTGATAATAAATGAGATTAATTCGTAATTAATAAAATTAAGTTTAATAATCTTTATATAGGGTAAACCATACAGTTATTGGCACTCAGTTCAGTTATTGGCACCCCAAATTTAACTTAAAGAAATAGGTAAACAAGTCCTAATTTTTTTACAATATATACATGAGTCTAATGTTTGAAGGGTCTTCTAAGTCATCTATGAAGTAAAAATTCAACAAACCAACCATGGGGAAGACTTCACAATTAAATCCACAGGGTGCCAATAACTAGATTTGGCACTTTAAACAATGAATATTGCCATATTGTAAAACTATTGAACTTATGACCCAAAAAAACCTCTTGAGTCTTTATGAGGATAGATAAACAGGAGCTATAGGAAGTTTCAATTTGATCCCTTCATAAAAAGTATTTTTTTTATTACATTTTACAGAAATGTAGCCTTAAGGGTGCCAATAACTGTATGGTTTACCCTATATAAAAATCTCATGTCCCGATGTTTATCGGAGGTACAATCAGATACTACTCAACCGATTTTGATGAAATTTGGCTCATTGTGTGTAGTTTTGCCCAACTTAAGAGATAAGATAGTATTTATTTCGATAATTGGCCTCTATGATATTCATATTTATTTTTCCACTAATGATTTGATGCCTATTAAAGAAAATTTCAATTTGTAATATATCTTTTCTTCAAAATATCAAATGATGCTATTTCATGCAATAAAAATTCAAAACGTGCACTTTCGTGCAGTAAACCCCAAAACGTGCAATTTCGTGCAGTATAAAACTTCATTAAAACACCCCATTAGGCTTGATTCCGATAAGTAACTTAAGTTCGCTCTATTCTGACTTTCCAAAAAAAAGCTGGAATCCGAACTCTAGTGATGATTCAAGACCGGATTTTCGTACAGTTAGACATAAAAAAACGTGCAGTTAAGTATGCGAAAACGGGCATTTACAAACTTAATAAGCAGTAATCCATTTATTCACTAAAATATGCAGAACATTGTATAATTAGAATTAGCTACACTACGACATAGCCATTTTTTTCGTAATCCTATGTGACATACATCAATATTGGTAAAAATATAGACAAATAAATAAAATAAAAAAATTCTCACTATAATTGATCTTCACATTTAATAAAATATAATTTTTAAAATCTTCATAATTCTACATCTACCAAGGTAATACAACAAATTTTGCAGTAGTACGATTATAAATCTTCAAATTATAAAGCTTCAACAAATTAAAAGGATGTAATTGCCGAAACTAAATATTTTTCAAAACAGCTAAAAAATGTATTTGAGGCATGAATTAATAACGCAACCATACCTTTTGAAGTAGGAAATTTATTTATTATAAATTTACATGTAAATATTGTTAGATTACAATATAAGCAAATTATTCTAAGATTATATACAAATATCATAAAATGTAGTTTTTCGCATCAATGTAATCTAAGGTATGAAATATATTTCCCCGAGGGGCCGTTTTTGGCATTTTTATAAATACAATCATGCAGCTTAAAATAATGAACTCATTGCAATTATATTTATTAATAGAAAATGTTTAAGATTTATTGTTTCTCTAAACATTGTAAACTTAGTTTTATATATATTATCGTTTGACCCTATTACTAACAATAAATAAAATGTGGAACAAAACTACCGTTATTTTCGCAAGATACATTTGTCTTCTTTACTGGAGATATAAAGACAAACATTACTCCTCCATTTTCCCTGGTTCGCTTCTTCTAGGAATAATGGCGACTCTGTTACCTAATACAATATATAAATAAGAATTATCTGTTGTCCGTTTTTTTATTTATGTAATATTTTGTTAAATACATGTTCAATAGATGTTCTCATTATTACCTATACATTATATTTTCTTTCGTAACACTGGTTTAGTGGAATTCCTTTGTCTTTTATTCTATTCAAAATCCATCGGGATTTCCTTCAATGTGAATAGGATTCTAAGTTTCTCATCTATAATTTGAAAAGGGAGGAGTGCGTTGCGCTGCCCTAGGTATCGCATTGATGATGTGAAAGGGCCCCATTCCGGAACTGATCATAAATTCCATTCATATTCTCTTGTAATATGCAAGCCCCGTTAGCTTCGTAAAAGAGTACTTGCCTCATCACTCTTTTGAAGTCTTTAAGTTCTAAGGAATGTCACTCACATTAAAAAAAAAAAAAAAAAAAAAAATCTGAGGAGTAAACCGAAACCTTGGAAACCTATCTTTCTATGAATATTATAAGAACATTGAAATTCTGAACATCAATTTGTCAACAGACTTTTTTTTTTTTACACTATTATATTTTTTATCGGAGCGAATATGTTTTATATCATACTAGCATTCCCCGTCGCGGTTTTGCTCGCGAGCCTTTAAAATCAATTCTGTGATCATTATCTTGGTATTGATTTAATATAATATGTTAACTGATGTTAAGGAGATTTAGTAGAATCGGAGCTTCCGGTAGGTGGAATGTTGGAGGGGGAGGCTGCCGGCTCGGCAGAAGAGAGGGATACGCGCAATGGAGAGAGTTCACTAAAACCGCCGAAACAAAAAATTGCTTACTCGTCGGACAAAGTCTCTTATATGTATGGGGGAGAGATCCAAATAAACACGCACCATCCCCAATCATGGAAATCACAGTGTGCATAATTTGATTACCACTAATATTTAAATAATAAGTAGCCATATTTTATGTAAATGTCTATTTTAATAATATTTTAACGTTAAATCGATATTCACATAAAAAACATATGGTTTAAAATCTCAAAAATAGATTACCGTTTGAGTTAAACGACAATTTCGCTATTTAAACCCCTTAGGGGTTACATTTTTGAAATTCCTTAGTGGTTACCTACATCGCGTATAAAATCTAAATTCCGAACTTCAAGTTTCTATCATTAGTAGTTTTTGCTCTGCGTTGATTCTGTCAGTCAGGACAAAGCCTCTTATATAGAGAGAGATTATATTTTTCTTCAGAATAAAACTGAAAATGTCACCAGTTTTTATTTTATTTTTTATTACGATATGTTTATGACAAACCATTGATCATCGAAAATCAATAAAAAAAATCCGCCACTTTATTCAAATTTTTGTACGTATTTTAGTTTTTAAGCTTTGAACATTAGTAACAAGATATATATAAAATTAATTCTAATCCCATACATATTGCCTGAATAGTTTATTGTTTTTAATAACTTGAATATTCTTTTCTTTCCGCATTATATATATATATATATATATATATATATATACTAACATTTCATTGAGATATTGTGGTAGCTCCGATTTAATTTCACGATTAAGTTCCACTTATTTCTTGCGGCATCGCCCTAATTAGTTTTGTACAAAGCTATCTAAAAACTTCCTCCATTCTGCCTTTTTCCTTTTATTTTCAAACTTTTATTGGACAGGACAAAATAAATTAGGAACGTGGGCTTAAGCTTATTTGGAAATTCTTGCGGTGGGCCCTGTGGCTACTTTATAACTAATCTTTTATCTTGTTTAATGTACCTCCTCTTGATATCTTCAATTCCTCAAGTAATTATTTACATAACTTTCTTGTTTTTTCAGTTTAATTTCGGAAATACTACTCTCATAAAGTTTGATGCTTTACCTTAAAAGAAAAAAAAAAAAAAAAAAAAAAAAATTGAAATACATTTCCCTAGCCGCTACGAAGATTACAGTTTGCTCTTACTTAGTTTTAGGACGATATTTTTCGCTGATATGATAAGTAACAAACCTTTATCAGATAAAAAGAAAATCATTTTATATTTCATATCCTAGAGTAATGCCTTCAAGGAAACGGACAGTACCTTAATTGTTTTTGTAACGAAGTAGAAAGATTTTACGACTTTGTAAACACAATATCTAATTCATTTGTCTATTATTTTACATTAATCATTTAATTTTATTACCTTTTCTTTTTGTGTATTAATACTTTGAAAATGATTTGGTTTTTTTGTTGGTTAAGGGAAAGTATTTCGACTTCCGGTTTTCAACGGAAATACACGTTTTGGGGTCTCCTGAGTCCAAATAACCAAGTCCCGCGAAATGGTCTGTGACTGTGTGTGTACAGACTAGCTCAACGACTATTAACCGTACGACCCTGAAATTGGGTATTTGGTATATTTATAAGACCGTGATGTGACAGAAAAAATTTAATCAAAATCAAATTCAAATCTCTAGGAGGCACTTTATTTCACAACTTAGTTGAATTTTGTCCAATTTTTACGTTTTTTTTTTCGATTTTCTCAAAAACGGCTTTAACGATTCTGACTTAACTTGAAATTTGATGTATGTGCCCGCAATATGGCAGACAAAATCTCTTCAAAATTGATTAAACGGAGGGGGCACTTTATTTAATAACTTTCGTTCCCCTTTGTACGTTTTTTCGATTTTATAAAAAACAGGTTTAAAGATTTTGATTAAACTCGTCATGTTTAATGTGGATCAAGTATTCTTTAATATCAGGTAAGCCTAATCATTATTAAAATATTCTGTGGGGACATAAATTGGGAAGGGGCCTTGTTTGTTTATAAAGTACCTTTGTTTTTGTTTATACGGAGAAATTATTTGTATCCCGTTTCGCCTAAAACTAAGAAATGGTTCAATATGAAGTATGAAAAAAACCAAGTAAACATATACAGGAGAAAAAAAGAAAAAGAATCCGTCAACTCATAGAACACCACGCATGCGCAGTAAGACTTAATGACACGCTTATGCTTGCATTGCCGAATTATCACAAATAAAAACTTTTATTTAATAATAAAAAAAATTAGTTTTCTTTAGAGAGCGAATACAAACAAAAATAAGTAAATGGGTGTGGAGAAATGTGTGAGATTGAGATATGTCATTTAACAAAACACGTCAATTTCTTATCCAAGTAAGTTGGTAAGTGAAAGTTGTGTGTTGCGCGCATCGCACCAGATTTTTTCAATTCCCCTTCCTACTTCTAAACTAGTTACCATAATATGTCGCAGTCTGCTGGTTATTTTGAGCAGAGCAAACCTTTCCCACTAATCTTAAATAATTTCAATAATGCACAGGCCGAGTTTTCTAAGTTCATGCGTGGTTAGAAGACAGTACGACTCGCTCTATGGGACACATGTGAAGCAAACAATGTATCATAGAAACATGTAACGACTGAAGCGCAACTACAGCTAACCCTTATTATATCGTCTTATAAGGTCTTGTTTAATTTTTACATTGACCAGTTGCAGTTTTATAAACAAATTACTGATTCCACGCAATGGCTAACGGTTAGTTATATTTTTATAAATTAAATTTATTTACAGTTAAGCAAATTCGATTCGTTTTAAAATCTAATCTCAGTATCTCTTAATGCATTTTCTTATTTTTTAAAGAGTAATGTAGAATATTTATTTCTAGTTTTGCCTGTTATCGTAAAGAATAATTGAATGTATTATAAAAATAATTTCTGGTGTTTATGTTTTGTTTTTTACATGGTGGGCAATAACACAATGTTTTGCGATATCTTCAAAGATTGCTGACGTTTTGCAAGTGATATCTTTTTATATTATTATGACTTTAAAAATTAATATTGCACTTATATTAGTTAATATTTGCAGTTGCCAAATTCCTGAGAAAACAATAAAGAAGGTCTCTGGTACGGATTGTCATGTACGGAAGTGTTTCTATTCGAACGTTAGAGGGAAGAGGTCAGGTGATTTGAACGAGTTCTCATGATAGTCCATCAGCTCCCCCCACCCCACCCCCTCCCAATCCAGGGTTACACCTGTTTATCATGTCAAGGGGAATATTATCGTTAATTATTAATTACTTCAAGGAAAACATTTATGTGACAAAATTTTATCAAATTTTCAATACATTTGTATGAACATTATATTAGCATTATTAAATTAACAAAATGATTAAATTAGATATATCTTATAATTAGTTTGAATTTTATCAAAAATGTATGTATTAATTCTTTTATTTCATTTTCAGGTGAGTTTTCCTGAATTTCTCGACGAGTATAATGAGACTGGCGAGACTGTATCAGGGTTTCTATTTTTTGAAGTAATATATGTGCATATAAATTTTGTGCGAGTTAATACGTTTATAACAATGAAGGCTTTATTTGAGGTGGCTACTTTCAAAATAGGATATGTCCATTTTAATTTTCTAAGTTCTTTTTTTAAAAAGTCTGTAACATGGCTAAAATAAATATTTAGTAATAACTTAACTCACTCTACAATACAAAAAACTACAATGAAGCCTGAATTACATTTCAGAACTTTAGTAAACCAATAACAAAATGTTTACGGTTTTTATTTATATATTTTTTGCTTTTTTAAAATTAGAATTTATCCCATTGGAAGTAGGCGCTTCTTGTAATTTTATATTATTTTTCATATCATATTATTATTAATATATACATGATTTGGTTATATTAAACATACTGTTCTTCACATTTTATAATCATGTATTTATGTATTAATTTTTATGAAGAAATGGATTGATCAGTAGCCTTCAAGAAATATTCGATTTTGAATGAATTTCCTTTCAACTACTGTAATAATTCATAAAATATTTGCTTAAGAATATTTTAGGATGATAAAGAAATCCAAAAAAAAAATGGTATTTATTATATTCCTTTTGTGGGTTTATCGCCTAAGTGAGGTTTTATATTACGATACTTTGTAAGCTGTAAACACCTTACAATTCTCAATTCCAATAAGTCGATAGCCGCTTTGATCTCGATGCAGCTAAAATTTGTTAGCATTACTCTATTGAGACACTATGCTTGTCTGCCCAATTTCCTATGCATGTTTTCCGGTAAATACAATGCTTACAGTGAGATATGGGTAGGTAACGAAAGATAATATTTGTTGATGAATCTGCAAAAGTCTTTTACTTTTTCTGGCATTCCTGATCTAACTGCATTCCAGATTTAAGCAGAACTGCGTTTCGGTAATTCTGATGTGCTATAAAGATACATTCACAATCGCCGGTTTTTTATTAACATAGCTCCTCTTATGTATGTATTAAGCCGTCTGCACATCCCTGTATGGAGCCCTATACAAAGTTGCCTTTTGATTTTTGGGCTTTAATAATTTTTCATTAAAGTATATTCTTTTTCTCATAAATCAATGGATGTGACATGCAACGCAAAATCATATACTTCAATATTGTTAACCAATGATTATCATAACTAATAATGTGTGCATTGATAAATGTTTTAATTATGAAAAATGAATAAATGACTTATATTTCGAAAAATTGGCAAAATATTTATGCGAATTCAGACTCAATAGGTTTAGTTCTGAATATATAATATGGAAATACCAGAGTACTAAAAAAAGTATAATGAGTTCTTTTTTAATTATATCTAATCGTTATCACTTTGATCAGTTTATTTTTTATAGCATGACCTTTATGAAAATAAATCTCGGTTTTCATTTTATTTATAAATTTAATTTCCACGGTTTTCCCTAAATATTTTCATCCTACCAGTTGATTTTTGGATGTTTTTATCAATCCCCTAATTGATTGCCCGTAGCAAATATTTTGTGATAA